>JAHDVE020001824.1:0-67399 GCA_022606495.2 Halesus radiatus | reverse complement strand
TAAGGAAATACTCGAGAATTCATTACATTTAGTACGAAGTTACGAAAAATGTGCTTTATGTCAAATGTGACCTCCTGCACACATTAGTATTTGTTTACAAAAAAGTTATATGTTAAGATAAAGATTATAAAATATACATACTACACATGTAAAATTGTTTCATGTTTTAAATAACATCACATTTATGTCTTACCATCTTCACGTGGATTAGCCCGAGGTAAAGTGCTTACCCTTTGATTCTAGTCGTTCCGTATCCGGAACCAAATATCGGTACTCACAATACCCATTCTATCTCCCTTTCTCTTAAGGTCAGATATGTATTTTAGAAAGAGAGAACTCCAGATCTCACTTTTCAACATATTCTGATAGTAGATCTAAGTAAATATATTTCTAAAAATCATAAAAGAGGTTGGTACAAGAGCATACATCGAAGACTATCTTTTCGTAGTTTCTTCAAAAAATATATATTTTCAATTGAATAAATTTTGTAGAATGTAGAATTACTTATTACTAGCTGTGTACCCGGCCTTGCTCGTGATTTTAAATAAAGTTATGAAGTTGTGAATTCTCGCTTGTCCTTTTGATGCCATACTTGATTTGACAGCGAAAGTAATGCCTTAACTTAATATTTTTACCCAAATAAACCTTATTTTTTTAATATATAATCTGTGGCTAACCAGAGTTTGGGGATTCAATGTTTTTCATACTAATTTAAAACGATGTAGCAACAGTTTTACATATTGGATTTCATTCAAATTATTCTCTAAACCTAACCGGCACTATTAAAAATAAACTTTGCTCTTTTCAGCGAAAACCGGTCAAGTAATTTTCGAGAAAATCGAGGACAGATTGACAGACAAACATTCAATTTTATACGGATAGATTTAAATTGATTTACGCGTAACTTGGATTTTGCGTAAAAATAATACGTGCGAGTATTATACAGCTTTGCGGAATAAATAACTAAAATTTATTTGTGAAATATGAAACAGCAAAAGACACAAAAAAAGTATCGGTCGCATCTGGGAATTGAACCCAGGATCTCTGTCTTACCGGGACAACATTCTAGTTCTGAGCTAATAGAACCAATTTTTTTTTTCAATAGCGTATTATATCTCAATTTAAGAAATACCAATATTATTCTCAATCAATTCTCATATGTTTGGCAGCTATCTTTTCGTGTTACAATTCTTCGCGAATATTACTGCAATCTAGATAGAGTCTCGGATATACCTACCCGATTTTTATTTATCTGGGACCTAAGGCGTGCATTCCATGTAGACACATAAGCCATTTCTATCGTACATTACTCATAATATATATTTATTTAATAAAATTATTGCAAGAAATCTATGCGAAATCTAGTTATGAATCCCAGCGACGGCCGCGCCGGGCGCTCCCACCGGCCGCCATACTATACGTGCCAAAAGCAGGAACTAAGCAAGAAAAATGATGCACATGTCATATTCAGATATTGACCGTATCCTACACAAAAATGTACATGTGTACGCAATGCGTATTCGAGGGAAGACTATTCTGTCTTATTTTCGAATAAGGCCGTGCCTTTCGGTATCACAAACATTGCAACCAATCCCGTGTGTTGGTGTTAATTAGTATCTTTATTCATTTGAATAACTTTAACTAGAAATAATTATCATACTATGTTGAATTTTTTCGTGCAATTGTGCGCTCTAAAGATATGGGAATTTATTTGTACCTGTTGGCTTGTAAAATACTTAAATGAAGTGGTTCTTTGGATATGTAATGTGGCAGGAAACCTCCTCACAGTTTTTATTTTATTTTTAATTTCATATGTTCTAATTGGAAGACATTCTACTACATGTAAAACTCCACGTAAAAGCCTTCTGGGCGTTGAGCAAATAAAATAAATAAACCTCAACCAACACTGGTTAATGTCGGCAGCTTGGCCATTCTTACCAAGTCCGCGGTAAGTTTTTTTTCTGTCAATTTATTAACTGTTTTTCCTGCTGCCTACCCTGATTAAAAACTTTGCGCACACCACTGTATGGGATGTATATTGACTTTTCTGCAAGTTCAGAATGAATACTTAATTTATTTGACTTATTTTTAAATAACTAACAGCTGATGTTATTTCAACATACGAGTATCCTCAAAAGCTTCTTGTTTTGGCTGAGTTGTATGGCATTAACACATTACCATGCTATAAAATAATTTCTTCCTGTTTTACTAAGAATATAAAAAATTCTGTAGATTTGCAGATTTTAAATATGCGCTTTTTCCGAACTGTTCGTTAAAGTGTTAACATATTAAACATTGTTATACATGTGAATACCGCACAAGAGTCCCAACTGCTCCCAATCGTCTGGGTCATTGAAAATATGGCATCCCCACTTGGGTAATGTTGTCAGGCTGAGGGTAGTGTGAAAGAGAAGGAGAAGGGGAGGAGGAAGGTGAGGAAATACCTGGCCAGTCACATCCGGTTACCAAACACGGCTAAAAGGCATTTGAAGCAACGTTTCAATTCTGAATGGTAGTTTTTCATCAGGGCGATACTGGGAGTATCTTCCACTCTGGAACGTACGCAAATATACTATGTGTTGTTTTTAATGAATTTATTGTGAAACAACACAAATTAAACAAATAGAATTTGATTGCGCGGGCCGGAATTTGAACCCGGGAACTTCGAATTCGTAGTCGAGAGCCTTACCCCTTTACAACGAAGGACGTCTAATATGTTCAATAGAATTTACAGTAATCCTGTCCTTTGCATTGAGATCACCATGAAATGACATAAAAAGGCAATTACAATAATAAATAATTCACACACTTTTGAAATGGTAAAAAGTAAACACGACAAAAACAAGTGTAACGTAATATTGCGTGTTGTTTTCCCATTCTCTTGTTCTTGTAGACTCCCCGAATAGTTGTTTCAGCCTCTATAACAGTGAAGCACACAATATACTAAGAATTCTCGAATATCGGGAAACAAAATGCCCGAGAACTTGCTGCCCCTAGTTGAGAGAGAAGCGGACAAACATGTCGATTGAGTTGGGCCAAGTTAAAGGTACAATTTCGCAACTTCTCTCAATTCCAGATCATTTGTAACGGTTTGTATTCGGCCATACATCGGGTCGATACAGCCGCTTTACTGCTAAATAAATGTTTTGCGAGCGGAACTTTTTGCCCTGCGAAGGGTCAGTTTTTTTAACGCTGTGTTTTATATGTTATTTCTCTGGTTCTTTAGGAACTGGGGTAAATGGCACGCGACTTACTTTGTCGATTTATCAGCTGACGAAAAAGCTCTGCAAAGTATTTAATTGAAATGAAATTCTGGAAAAGCTGTATTAATGATAATTGTAGAGAATGCAATACCTTTAACTATCGTTATATCGTACACAGCAACTGGAACATTTTTGAAGACTATGTATTTTGGTATATATTGATTATTTCTATCTTCATAAGCAAAGTGACAAAATAGTGCTAGTTCAAATGTTTTTTTTTTACCTCATCCTAAAATTAGCAGAAATGTGGGCATAACTAAAACAATAATATTGTAATCTTCCGTACATTGTTTGCCTACGTTTTGGAATATTGTAATCTTCCGTACATTGTTTGCCTACGTTTTGGAATATTGTAATCTTCCGTACATTGTTTGCCTACGTTTTGGAATATTGTAATCTTCCGTACATTGTTTGCCTACGTTTTGGAATATTGTAATCTTTCGTACATTGTTTGCCTACGTTTTGGAATATTGTAATCTTCCGTACATTGTTTGCCTACGTTTTGGAATATTGTAATCTTCCGTACATTGTTTGCCTACGTTTTGGAATATTGTAATCTTCCGTACATTGTTTGCCTACGTTTTGGAATATTGTAATCTTCCCTACATTCTTTGCCTACGTTTTGGAATATTGTAATCTTCCGTAAATTGTTTGCCTACGTTTTGGAATATTAATATCATAATATATTGCTCTTATAAAGATCTCATTTTAAACACTCTTGGGCAGATTTCTCACAAAAAACATATTAACACATTTGTAGAGCGCCCTTGAGGTGATTTTTCACAAAAACGGCGCTATATAAATCGTCCAAGTATTATTATTATTATTATTAAGAATTGCTAGGTTCTGAAATGATGATTTATTTGGTTCCCACCTTATTTACTATTTATTTAGTCCTTACCTACCGAAAAATGGAACGCAGTGATCTGACAGTAATTGCTTTGTGTGCTCTTATATTCGGAGACGAAAAAACTACTTTCAAGGATCATGTTCGGTCTCTACATCATTCGGCAAGTGTTTAGTTTTCCTTAACCTTTTAAACCTTAAAACTTTCTCTTATTACAATCAACCAAAACCATCATTATTATTGTCCTTGTTATTTAGAGTCAACAACAGTTTTATAAGCGAAACCCCACAATTTCGTGTTGGTAATTTTTGTTTGTGAAATTTGTATAACAAGAATAGACCCCCTTTTCTTTTTACCGTAGTTATAGAAAATGAAAATGATGAGAAAATGACGAGAATAGCAACACTCATGGTAAAGTAAATAAGGGTATGACAAATTATTCCCCTAGTGATGGGACTCGTACGTATGTTGCGGGAATGTTCCCATTTGCCACCGCAAGTAGTAATGAACATTGAACATAAATGCAGTTTCACAACTCCATGGCGCATCAATTTCCGCAAATCTGATGCATTTTCAATCGTGGTTACATGACAGTGATATGTATTAAATATTCCGTATCATGCGCGTATGCACAAGCCTCTGGACTGGATTCATGCCACGAATTAATGATATCCAATTTACAGGTTAAATGAACCACATTACATGAAAATATTATTTATTCGATCTATTAACACCCTATTGGGCTTTTAAATAGAAAAGTAGGTTAATATGATGTAAGTATAATAGTATTTTTATAAACAAGATACTTATAACTGGTATTATTTATTCAATCTATTAACACCCTATTGAGCTTTTAAATTGAAAAGTAGGTTAATATTATGTAAGTATAATAGTATTTTTATAAACAAGATACTTATAACTGGTATTATTTATTCAATCTATTAACACCCTATTGAGCTTTTAAATTGAAAAGTAGGTTAATATTATGTAAGTATAATAGTATTTTTATAAACAAGATACTTATAACTGGTATTATTTATTCAATCTATTAACACCCTATTGAGCTTTTAAATTGAAAAGTAGGTTAATATTATGTAAGTATAATAGTATTTTTTATAAACAAGATACTTATAACTGGTATTATTTATTCAATCTATTAACACCCTATTGAGCTTTTAAATAGAAAAGTAGGTTAATATGATGTAAGTTTAATAGTATTTTTATAAACAAGATACTTATAACTGGTACAAGTATCATAAGTGCATTCTTATCATTAATATTTAACATAGAGATGCAAAGCATGGATCAAACAATACAAATGTGCCTGGTTACAATACAAAAAATCTGAAGTACGAAATTACAAAATTCACCGAAAAGTCTTATAATTAAACAAAAGTATCTAGTATAACAAAGCAAGTAAATCAACCAGCTCTATGTTTTAAAACAATTATACCCCATAACAATACTAGTTTAGATTCATAAAAACAAGAAATAACAACAATGACACATATTATAAACACAAGATCTCAGAGTCAAAAACACATCCAACAGGGAACCACAAATACAACATTTTGATAAAAAAAAAACTTCCTTTACTATGGTACTAAACTCTACAGCAAAATCAACTCTCCTTTAAAAATCACACCGATAATAAATTTAAAAATCAAATAAACACTGGATACGTCAGATGGAGAGACTGAAATAGAAAATAGATCATATTAACACCAAATACAGACTAACACCGAAACCACTTAACTGCCCTTAAAATACCTTATAATTTTTTTTCAGCGAACGCATCAATTGAATGTATTCAATTATAATTTAATTTCATATTTTGTAAATGAAATCCTCAGCACGGAAAATCCCTGTGAGGATTGTTTTTTTTTTTGTTATAAAAAAAAGAAGACAATAAAACATTATTATTATTTTATTATTAATTTGAGACATGTGATTTGGAAAAATACAAGAGAAAACAGATTTTTGCGAACGGGATTTGTACTTATCTCTTTCTAAATACTTGGTCTGCTCTAAACAGCTATTGCGTAAGCCTTAAAATCTTTGTCGTAATTATAAAAACACCAAATAAAATATATATGAGTATAACAGCGAACAGTTATTATTAGGATTCTGAAATGTTATTTAATATCGCATGCAGCTGAGTTGATAAACCTGAGCTTCTCGAACGCCTATTATTTCATATCCCAAATCGCAACAGCAGACAGCCACTTACTTTTTATATCCCTCATTGTAAAACCAATTCCAAACAAAACTCTTTTATCTACAGATCTACTCATTTAACTTAAATTATTAGCACATTGACATTTTTAATTCAACTATACGTGACATTAAATTAAAATCCATTACACGACCGCTCTCAAACTACATAACTTAACACTATACACTAGTGCTTTGTACCTTTATCCCACTCCTATGTCTCCCTCCACTCTCCCCTCCCCCTACTGACATAGTTAAGCTAACTGATGTAAAACTATGGATTGTCACACTTTATTCATAGTATTTATCATCAGCAGAGGAATATTTATAATTGGCATGATTTATTGTTTTTATTGTAATATATATGTAAATTATGGATTGCTGTTTTTTTTCCAAAAATTATCCCAAAAATAAATAAAAAATAACTCTTCTCTCCGGCATTTCTGTCCCTTCCTCTACAAAACATTTAATTCCAGTCGACAATACAATAACAGATGTATCATTCCGACTTGGACACTTCGCGTCTCATCTCGCGTCGGGTTTTTCTAGTGAGTCGTTTACGAAACACAACGTAAATATGTGCTCTCAGTAGTTTTATGCACTGTAACCATGTATTCAATTACAATATAGTTTCATGCACTGTAACCATGTATTCAATTACAATATAGTTTCATGCACTGTAACCATGTATTCAATTACAATATAGTTTCATGCACTGTAACCATGTATTCAATTACAATATAGTTTCATGCACTGTAACCATGTATTCAATTACAATATAGTTTCATGCACTGTAACCATGAATTCAATTACAATATAGTTTCATGCACTGTAACCATGTATTCAATTACAATATAGTTGCATGCACTGTAACCATGTATCAATTATAATATAGTTTCATGCACTGTAACCATGTATTCAATTACAATATAGTTTCATGCACTGTAACCATGTATTCAATTACACTATTTTTAGTTGATTACTTTTCCTATAAATTACAATATTTACTGAAAAAGCTGTATTTCTCAAATACGAAATTTACTAAAAAATTCTGAAAAACATTTTGTTTAAAATGAAATATATTGCAATGTTTGCCTCTGTGATCGCCCGTCCTAAATTATTAAAATATGTTGCCAAGTCTGATGTGTTGAACAGACTAGTTGTGCTCTTTTTAGGACAATATTAACATTATTCGTAGTTTTTTTTCTGCGGTTATAATATAATATCTCTTTATATAGAAATAAATATTTGTCTGTCTGTCTGTCCTCGATTTTTTTCGAAAATTACTCTTCCGGTTTCGCTGAAAATAGCACAAGTGTTTGTAATAGTGCCAGGTAGGTTTAGAGAGTAGGTTAAATGAAATCCAATATGTAAAACTGTTGCTATAACTTTTTAAAAATAGTATGAAAAACATTGAACCTGCCATGGTCTATTTAAGTTAGCCCATAGATATACCACTATGTTAGCCACAGATTACATATCCAATAGAAGAATGTTTGTTTGGATAGAATATTTACAAAGTGGAAAACACAAGTAGGCACCTACTTAAGAACCTTCTTAATTATATATATTGTTAAAAAATAATTTTTGGAAGGAAATTAATTTTTCAAATGAATGTTTTTTTTGTTTCTTTGTTTAGAGCTAGTAGATCCCTGTCAAATCAATTATTCTATCCAAACGACAAGCAATAATTCATAACTTCTTAACTTTATTCCAAAAGAAAACACTAGCAAGGTAGGAATATTACATAATATTATCGGAGGAATGTAATTCATTTAAGAAAGTGGTTTTCAAAACTTTTTTTTTAGATTGGTTGTTATTTCTATAATGTTTTCATTTCTATGAGCATATATATATATATATATATATAAACTATTCATTTAAGTGTCTACAAACCGTCTTGTAACAAAACCACTAAAAGCGTAAAATCTTAAAAAAATATAAAGAAACAAAAAAACAAAAAACAAAAACAAAATACATTCAATCGCTCGAAAAATATCGCCGAAAGCGTACTTAAAAAAGCATCTGAACCCCGATACAGCTCGACAAAAGCTCCCGGCATAAAGCTCAAAGAATACTACTTTTCTAAATCCATTTTTATCTTTGACATATAATCTGTTTTGTTCTAAAAATTTTACGATATACCCTTGCGTATTTTGCGAAACTTTCAGGAAAGCGGGGTTCAACGGGAAACGAAATTTACAGCAGGTGAAACAAAAGGAAAAATATCGTAATATTTTTGTGAATAACTTTCCCAGACCCGGCCACGTATATTACGGTATTCTGGTTCCAGGGAACTTTCCCGTAGCTTGTTTTTATTTTGGCCATGGTGATTTTATGTGCGGTGTCTAATGCCGCTATATGCTACTGGAGACTTATGCTAGGAAAAAGGTTTATGGACTTTTATCTTAAATATCGTAACTTTAATCAAGTACGATTTACAGTGTTCTTCTAAGCATGGTTATTTTGTGGCACGATTTTAGCCGATTCATCTCCCGAGGGCGTTGTCAAACTATTTGGTAAGATGCTCGTAATCGAAGAGGGTGGACAACAAAATAATGGTACCATAAATTTAATTAAAACCAAAAGTTAATTTAAATTTTGGGTCGTAAAGTGAGATATTAATAATATTCGTAGACAGCTGTCACTTTTACTGTCTCACGTGTTTTACCCCCAGTACCCCCCCGAATAATAATATAATAAATAATAATAATCAACCGTACCAATGGCGTAGAATCTTACATGTCAATAACTTTTCTCACCAATGCATTAAAAACCTTCCATCAGATATTAAACCAGCATTTTACACAGACAGTAGCATAGGTAATTTTTTAATTAATGGTAAAGATATAAAAGATATTTTATACATAAGAAGGCATTTATTGGCCTCAACGCAACAATTGCCCGGGGTTTTATGTAGGAAAAACATCGCGTAATGTTAATATCCGGGTAAAAGAACGCTTAAGATGTCTCTATAATAATGGGTTCTCGGAATCCACCAACCACCTCCTAGAAACAGACCACACATTCAATAAAAATACAGGCACTTATTTACTGCATAAGAATGGAATATGCATTAGACTAGATGACTTAAAAACATTAGAAATAAGGAAAGCCAAAAAAACTAATAGTAGACTCATTCATATTAAATAAATTTAAATAAAACTCCGATTCTTAAAATATTACCAATCAACAAAGTACAAACCCTTCCCAGTCCGATACCTACTCCTCCCATCCTCGGCCCTTCACTCGCCCGTTTTTATCAATCTATACACATGTGTATCTTAGTTCATAGTTAAGTAATATACTGCCCTGAAGAAGCTACGGCAGTAAGGAAACCCGGTTGGCAAAAGTATATAGCAAATAAAAGTGATATAAATAAAGTTATTGTTATATTTTTAAATTATAACATTTTTCTTCATTTTTCTATACATATTTAATTTTTAGAACTCCATTTTAATATAACGTTTTCAAAAATATTAATAATATTCATTATTATACAATTTAAAAACCTACTAGGTTATTACGCGTGACAGCTGTTTCGCCTTCAAGGCATTTTCCCATCAATGGAATCCCGCTAGAGTCCTGACTCCAGGAACGAAGCGCACCGGAGAAAAATATTAGCCGCACGAATCTTAACCGTGACAGAACAATAGTCAAAAAAAATTTCGTGTGTACGAGTATATTTTGTATTTTTATATTTATATTTAATTTAACTTTGTGTTTATATATCTACTGATATGACTATGTATATAAATACTCATAATAATAGTGTAGTGTATAAGTGTATATGTCTTGTCTTTGTGTGTGTGTGTGTGTGTGTGTGTGTGTGTGTGTGTGTGTGTGTGTGTGTGTGTGTGTGAGTGTGTGTGTGTGTGTGTGTGTGTGTATGTGTGTGTGTGTGTGTGTGTGTACCTATGTGTCTGAATAGTACTATGTACTGGAGAGTTGTGATTGTAAAATATCCCTACTTACGGGTTATAATGTAATATTGTTTAAGTTTAACTAAACGTCACTAGGGTGGTTATCATTGGCATTTCCAAATTAATTTTAATTTGGATTACAGGGGTTTTTTAACTCGTGACTAACTAACTAACTAACCATCACGCCGTTTCCTCGCAGGGGTAGGCAAAGAGGACGTACCACAAAACAACCCGATCTTACTTCCGGCATATACTTCATTCTTCATTCACATTCATACATCGTCTCATATATTGTCTTCTATAATTCTGACCTCCGACATTTGATTCACTTGATCATGCCATATCTTCCTCGGGTGTCCCTGACCTTTTCTTACTTTCACATTCGCGTCATATATTCTCCTCTGTTCGTTCATTCGCTCTACATGCCCAAACCAGCTACGCGTCCCAACTACTACAAGCGTGCTAACTTATATTATGGTCTATCATTGATCGCGGCTTGAACAAATCTGAAAGTGGCAAACGATGCATGTTATTTTGTTCGTACATTCGCTCTACATGCCCACACCAGCTACGCGTCCCAACTACTACAAGCGTGCTAACTTGCATTATGGTCTATCATTGATCGCGGCTTGAACAAAGTGGCAAACGATGCATGTTATTTTGTTCGTACATTCGCTCTACATGCCCACACCAGCTACGCGTCCCAACTACTACAAGCGTGCTAACTTGTATTATGGTCTATCATTGATCGCGGCTTGAACAAATCTGAAAGTGGCAAACGATGCATGTTATTTTGTTCGTTCATTCGCTCTACATGCCCACACCAGCTACGCGTCCCAACTACTACAAGCGTGCTAACTTGTATTATGGTCTATCATTGATCGCGGCTTGAACAAATCTGAAAGTGGCAAACGATGCATGTTATTTTGTTCGTACATTCGCTCTACATGCCCACACCAGCTACGCGTCCCAACTACTACAAGCGTGCTAACTTGCATTATGGTCTATCATTGATCGCGGCTTGAACAAATCTGAAAGTGGCAAACGATGCATGTTATTTTGTTCGTTTATCAAATTAGCTTTTGGATTTTTAGATTTTTTTTAAATTTCCAAATGTTCTAAGAGATTAAGTTAACGCCCCTTATTTTGAATGTGATACGGAATTGGATTATTATCATCTGTGAGTGAGTCGTCTTTGTTTAAGAGATGTAGGCATTATTTAGTTTTTTTAAACTTTTCGTAAATTTAATTTTGTATCAAGCATTAATTTGTTTATTTGGTGATATTCTGCCTTGTTTGTAAATACTGTAATATAATCACTTCTCTTCTACCGGATTACCTACACTGATTTCAAGTCACAGAAAGTATTTAATTTAAAATTCTGCATGAGGGACGGACAATATTACTGAGAAACTCATGCTCAGGTCGGCCAAGTCTGATGCGTTAAACAGACTGATTGAACTGTCTCATGTGAATGCTGGAATATTTGGGGACACAGCTATTAATATACTGAGTCCACATTCTTAGAATGAATTTCCCTTTAGTTCAAGTTCACAATCTTTTTAAAATTGGCTTTATCAACTTACAACAAAATGTAAAGCGCCTTCGAGGTGATTTTATCATTAAACGGCGTTACAAAAAGTTGATCATTATATACCATATAATGCATATAACTAGTTAATGAAAATACATACCTTTTAAAAGTTTCTTTAGACATATTAATTAGGTATGCGAGTATAAAGAATGAAATGCATTTTGTCATAATAATATTTACTAGGATGTGTTCTGAATAAAAACTTTGATTAATTTTTAAATGGATATAGGTATTCTAATTATTTACAGTACAAATGTAACTTCTACCATTAGATCACAGAGGCCGCCCCGACTGATTGCGCTCGGAGTACCAGGAGCGCAGAGAAGAAAGAAGTAGAAGAGTAGTGGACTAAGGGACTAAAGGACCGAGTAGGACTTGTTTCCGAGTCCCCTGGACCGTTAAGGAAATACAGCGCTGTATTGGAAAAGTTCGAGTCGAGATTATTCGGAGATTTGAGAAGATTTAGTATCTGCCAAGAGATTTACTGGACGCTGCGAACTGGACCAAGCGGGGGGAGGCATAAATCCACAAACTTGTGTCAAATTTGTCCAAGGAAATTCGAAAAAGTTCGATCTGGAGCGAACTGTAATCGAGTAAAGTTTTAGCTCTGTGTTTTAAAGAGTGCGGAACCTCTAACTAACTCTGGGGGAAATATAAATCATACTGGATACTATCTAGGTGAAATCTCAATTCCAAGTCGTAAAGTGTAGAGAAACAAAAATTAACACGTGCAATAAACACTACACATAACGAGACGATTATTTAAACATTTTTTACAGCAATATGTATCGATAAAACTTTATAGAGATATTGAAATTGATTTATTACAAAATATTTTTCCTAATAATAAATAAATTACAACATTTCTCACTGACTTCCTTAGATAGTGCGTTCTGAGGAATTTGTTTTTGAAGAGTGTTGTTTTACAATGTATATATTTTAGTTAATTTTAATAATTTGCTAACGGTTTCGACACTTCCATATCATCCACTGGCGTTCTTAAAACTAACATAAATTAATGTACAGTAATTAGATATTGTCAGGTGTGATTTAGAGGGGGGAGGAGCCAAAAACAATAAAACGTGGTTAGCAAAGGTGACTTACAGCGTGCTTATTTCTAAAGTCTCCAAGGCACGTGCAATTCAAAATATTCGTACGTATTTAAATATGAATGTTTAATAAATGAATTTAAATATATATTTAGTATTCGCCACTTTATAAATATACATTGATATCTACATATTTCGAAAGCGATGCTTTCATCGTCAGGAATATATGAATACATGTATTATTTAGATATTAATGAATATATGTATTAATATATTCCTGACGATGAAAGCATCGCTTTCGAAATATGTAGATAAAAATGTATATTTATAAAGTGGTGAATACTAAATATATATTTTTAATTAATTTATAAATAATGACGCCACAAAGTGAATGCCAATCGTTTGAAGAAATTGTGAATGTTCAACTTTGTTTTTATTTATTTATTGAAACTCTCGCCTCTTTCTAATAACCAATAAGGAACTCCACTGAAAAATATAATGGCCATAAATATATATATATATATATATAAAAGTGAAAAAATAATAATCTCATCAATACATCTTATCTAACTTAAAATATTTTATTGAACTTACCTTCAACATCCATGTATTAATACAAATAAAATAATATACTTCAACTGACTGATACCAGGTATATACACGCACTGGCCTTTGCCTATGCGGGATTTTTTGTTTTACATACATTACACATAGGTTGTTCAGATGTATTTATAATTTAATGTTTAATAAAAAAACTAAATAATCATTGTACTTTGTTTGTGTGAACGTATGTATCGAAAAGTGAATTAATAAATAAAAAATATTTAAAAAAAACCTTGTTATGTTGGTACCATTGCATTTGGAACATATGGCGTCACGTGTGTATTCTGTTTTTAGATAAGTATGGACATTTTTACTGTTCGATTTTGTTTTGTATTTCAAATATGTATTTTTTTAGTTTTGGTGAAAATTAATCTTACTTTGGATGACTTTAAGATCTTTAATTAATTCTTCAATATAAAAAAAAAACTATAATTAATTATATAAATTTGAGTATTCATGAGCAAACCAATTGGTTCAATCAATACGAATATTATGATAATATTATTACTCAATAGTATAATTATACATTGAATTAAAGTTTCTAAAATGGTACATAATGTTATTACTTATGTTTAGTTATGGTTTACTATGAATAGAATATAAAGTAATGTACGGTAAAGCTCATCCTTGTATTGACATTTGACATTCGATCCTCAAAGCTTTGTAAAACATTTTATGTGTGAAAACTAACTTTAGAAAAAAAATAGAAATATGCTGGTATTTAAGTTTGAACGTCACTATTGATTAAAAAAATTATTAAAAAAATTGGACTTGAGTTTCTTATTGGCAAAAGCGAAAACGTTTTTATTTCGTAAATAGAGTTCATGTGCCCCCTTCAAAACCAAAATATCTTGAAATCGTTCCGTGGCCAGGAAACACGTGAAAATGATTGTAAAAAAACTGTTATTACTGGGTGAAATCATATGTATAGAACAAAATTATTTATGAAGACATATGTCGCACTAATTGCCTAACCTTTCAGTCAGCCTTCGTAACTAACTAACCATCATGCCGTTTCGCCGCAGGGGTAGGCAGAGAGGACGGACCGCCAAACAACTCGATCGTGGCATACACTTCTTGCTTCATTCACATTCATACATCGTCTCATACATTCTCTTCTATTATTCCGACTTCTGACATGGCCCATGGGTATTTTGGCCTAAAATCCAAAATTAAGTTACGTATGAAATAGGCAGCGTAGCCGTTCCTCTCAATATGAAAATGAATTCAAGAGAATAGCTTTTTAAAAAAATGAAGAAATTTATTAAACATATTTAATTCACTATTAACGCTTTTTCTGATTTCGAATATTTCAAATTTGTCTAATTGTCAACCTGTTGTTTTTGTATGCAAATTTGTCTAATTGTAAACCGGTTGTGTTTGGATCTAAATTTGTCTTATTGTAAGCCGGTTGTGTTTGTATGTAAATTTTTCTAATTGTGAACCGGTAGTGTTTGCATGTAATGTTTTTTTTCATGTAATAACGCCACAAAGTCAATACCAATCTTTTGAAGAAATTATGAATAAATAAATACTTCGACAGCCGAGAAAACACAGGTTAACCGAACCAGCTGACTTGCAAGAATCCTTATCGTATCGACAGTTCAAGTACATTTTTATATGGAAATAGTTATTGTATTATTTCCTTCAATATTTCAGGGAGCTTTATGACGAGAAAGGAATATTTACCATCGTCTCCAAAATGTCGAAGAGCAACGGCCGGAATGTTAACATTATTGCTATGACTCGGAGCCTAATTCGCGGAGAGTAAGTCAAATATGAGTAATGCACCGCTGCATGAGGCTTGGACATGCGGCGCGGGGGGCAGGCGGTAAGCGTGAGAATGCAGCGTCTCGGAAATGCAACTCTGAATGATGCACTCGCTTACAACAGATACGAGTATATCTACTGTTACCTTCGTCTTGCGACTGAGTAGAGAAATGTCGTCGTAACTGAAAATAATTCATTTAATATTATCAAATGAAAAAATCAAACTTTGTTCTAACCACATTTATTTTTCACGCCTACCGGTTTCGGAATAACCGTTCCACCATCAGGGTAAAGTATGTACTAAACAAAATTACAAAAGTATGGCAGAACGTACATAATAAGTGGCACAGTGGGGGTTTGGGACTGAGGGAGGGGTGACAGGAAACATATTGAAAATGGGGTTGTAAGATCGGTTTTCTTTTATTGCTAATAATAGACTAATTATTATTAAAGGACTTCTTAATTTCTAAGGCTTCTAAATTATGTAAGCGTTTACCTTTACTATTAATGTGAAGAATATTGATCCCCGTATTTTTATCAAAACTATGATTGCTGTTGTTCTGAAACCGGTAGGCGTGAAAAATAAATGGGGTTAAAACAAAGTATGATTGTTTTATTTGATTATAATGGATAACCACAAAGTGATAGTTTCATACAATAATATAATTTAATATTATTTGTACAGGAGCAGTTGATAAATGATACTGTTAATGTTCAAGTATATTCTGTTGAATTAGATTGTTAAACTGAAGCTCTTGTCTGAAGACTTTTTATCCAATTTTCCACCAACATTTCCGACACATTTAATCATCAGAGAAAAAGTAGTTCCGCGAACCTTTGCTCATGAAGGAAAATTCTCAATTACTGGATTCCTTTTTGATTTATGATACGAAAAGAAGTGTAGCTAATTTTTTTTATTATCTTCCGATAGACGGGTTACTTGATAACGACCTTGAAGAATTTGTGATATTACATAATGCCCTTTTTGGTGAAATTTACTCATGTTGTTTTTGATTTCATTAAATTGTTTCAGGTAATTTCAAAACGAAACCTGGCATGCGCAACCTCTCCTAGCCAACACAAAGATAGCCACAAAGAGTACGTACGCAGTAAGGTTTATATCAGGGTTATTATTTTATATCAAGGTTTTCCTGCTCTGGTATGTATAGTTTTTCACTTACTAATAAATATTTAATAAATTACTTTGTTTAAACAGCTGCTTTTAATACACAAATATGAGCAAGTTTCAGAAGCAAAGCTCCATCAAGATAAACATACACTAAAAATGATGACAAATAATAAGTAAATAGAACAAATTACAAACATAAACGAAAAATAATAATAAGTGATGAAAGTAGCTAAGTAATTAATTGGAAATGTAAAATATTTTCAAAAATAAAGAAATAAAATACTAAATTTTTATCAAAAATTTAAAAATTCATAGTTTTTATTATCTATATAAATAAAATCAAGAAAATAACAAAACTTAAAAAATTTCAATATTTATTTCAACGTTGATTCCTTCCTGCAGCCGCGACTGACTAACATTGAATGCCCTGATGGTAGCCAGCCTTCGATAGGAGGGGTACGAGAAGAAGAAATATGCTGTTACCAAACGCATTGACATTGAGAGGGACAAAACAGAATATGGTAAAAGAACACGTTAAATAATGTTTGTTCAGGTTTAGTTAGGTTTATTATTTTCCTTCACTTTTCTTTAATACTCTCTGTTTTGTCATGTGATAAAAGCTCACATATCCGTGAGGACAGATTACCTCTTGACTGCAAAATAATATGAATGTTTACTGCATCTACGAGTAAAAGAAGTTCATTCAGTTCAGCACCGTGCATACTCGTAGTAGCACAGAGCGACATGACATAGCACTGCTCTCTGACTGACTTACAATGGGAAGGAAATTGAAATACAGTTGAGACGTAATAAACTTCATTTTGATTCATCGTGACTCGGTTCTCTCGCTCCAAGCGGGGATAAAGTGATCACACTGGATTCAGACGATACTATTTCAATACATTTTTAACAGTGATGGAACGATCTTGGCACTTCCTCGCAGGGTAGACAGATAGAATGGAGTACCAAACGATTCTGTTTAAGGCATAAATATCACACCATCCAGACTCATCTGTGATACAGACTCTTTACAAAACCCGAGACAAGGAAAAGAGATTGAATGACGAGTACTGTACTCTGGCATTTACTACTTATTTCAACCACAACACATTTATTTATCTCTTCATATAGTAAAATTAGTTCTTTATTATTCCTCTGACGTGACCTGCATTTAGTGCTTAAATCACTTGATCGTGCGATGTTTTCCTGGAACGACCGTGACTTCTTCGCACTTCTGTGCATCATTTTTGTTCCTGGCTTCTCTATTCTGATTAATCATCTACCGTTTAAGTAACTAACCATCACCCTGTTTCCCCGGAACGGAAAAGAACGGACCGCCAAACAAGTCGATCTTGGCCACTTTTTTTTTATTCATATTCATACATCATCACATACATTCTCTTCTATTATTCCAACTTCTTACATGGCTCGACTCAAGTATTTGATTCACTTGATCGTGCCATGTCTTCCTCAGGCCCCCCCGCCTTCTTCTTCATTCACATTCGCGTCATATATTCTTCTTACACACCTTTCTTCGTTCATTAGCTCTACATGCCCAAACCTTCTAAGCGTCCTTTTCTTAATCTTACTCATTACGCTTACATCAGCCTTGCATTCTTAACGTATCTCAATATTTTTCACACGATCACATGGTTTTATCAGACATTCGTCTCAGAGATCTCATTTCTACGGCATTCAGTTTACTTTCATCATTCCTCTGACAATTCCATGCCTCACTGCCCTACATCAGGGTTGATATCAACACCCCATTGTGGACTTCTATCTTCGCTGAGACCTACTTAAATTCATCATTAGCTCATTCTACATACATACTTCGTTCATCCTAGATACGAGGGACTGTAGATCTTCCATACTGTTAGCATCATCAGCATACAACAGGCAACATACTTGCAGATTACTCATTACCATTTGGATAAAGTATTAAATGAAGTCATTGCTCCAACTCGAACTTCTGCTACCCGATATTTTATAAATGAATTTTTGACTGATAATGCCGTATTTTAATAAGTTACTAGCGGATACGTACCCCGCCTTGCTCGGGTTTATTTAGGATAAAGTTATGACGTTGTGAATTCTTGCTTGTCATAATTGATTTGACAGCGAAAGTAACTATCTCTAAACAAAGAAACAAAGACACATACATTTGATAATTTTATTTGGTTCCCAACATTTATGTTTTCGAAACATATCTGAATATTAAAGTTCCTAAAGTAGATACCTACTTGTGTTGTCCATTTGGAAAATATTCTACCCAAACAAACCTTCCTCTTTTGAAAATATACTCTGTGGCTAACCAGAGTGGTATATTTATTGACTAACCTCAATTCAACATGGCGGCTTCAATGTTTTTCATACTAAAATGATTTTTCTTTATTAAAAAAACCTTTGTAACTTTTTTCCACTTATTTATTTTTGATCTAACCAGTTTCACCCTCTTACAGGCATCATCAAGGTGGCACAATTAAAACTAAATATATGGTATATATAGCATCGATATCAGGAGTGAACACCCCTGCTTTCTAATATTGTTTTATTTATTACTTAAAATTTGTTTTTTGCTGACAGTACTTGTACCAGACGTAATCTGGCACACAAACGACTGTAGAGGCCGGCTAATTCCGATCTGCGAAGCGGGCTGGAGGAGGGGGTTGGCGACCTATCGTTCCCTTTTGCAAGGGGGAACGACAACAATTTTTGATCAATTTGCTTCTGCATAAAATTCATTTTAGTGCAAAAACTCCTGCGGCTGTACAAATACGTTTGCAGAATACACACTTTTGTGCAAACTCGGATGCTGCTCTGCGGGCCTTGTCCGTGGTGATTCGATGGTCTGATTTCGTAAACGTTAGTAGTCCGGTGGATAGTCCAAGAGTCAGCGGGGGTCAGAGAAGAAGAAGGCAGGTCGGTTTTCAAGAAGAGCGAAGTAGAGCGGTCGGGGGAGCAGAGGTGATGTCGGTTCAAGCGTCGCTGGATGACTGCCGATTTGCCTTTTTCGGCCTGTATACAAATGCAAACCAGGCGCTACGCCAGGCGCCAAGTTAGCTTCCCACGATGCTATCGACTTCAGCCGTCTGCGTTGTCACAATACAGAACCTCTCGTTCCGTTACGTAAGCACATTTGTATTGGCAATCTTAGTAAAGTTCATCAATAGATCTAATATATAAAATATCCCCGACTAGCTCACCTCAGGGTAGATGGATGTATACGAAAAAGGGATACATCCGTCTTTTAATCGTGTTGTCAGTTCGTTGATTGGCGATTTTCGAAATTACCGCTTAGTTATCATCAATAAAAACAAATACATATACATAGGAACAGGAATAGGGAATTCAAAATAAAAACAACTCTCTTTTGCTATATACCAAAATGCCTGGCAGTCAGGCCTATATTTGATAGCTGAATTTAAAGGCTCTAGGAAAAGCTTTAACCTTTCTGTGGACGCCTTCAGGTTATTAAAGGATAGAATGAA
The DNA here is from genome assembly GCA_022606495.2 of Halesus radiatus. NCBI lineage: Eukaryota > Metazoa > Arthropoda > Insecta > Trichoptera > Limnephilidae > Halesus > Halesus radiatus. The sequence continues at coordinate 47,516 of JAHDVE020001824.1, read as the reverse complement.
TTTGAATGAGTTTAAATGATTTCAGTTTTATCTAAAAGCAAAAGGGAAATAAATAAATAAGTAAATTGGAACGGAACCCGTTGTTGGATGCAGGAGCTGGCGACAGGACGAAGGCAGCGGACAGGTCGGCTCTCCAGACTAGAATGGCTGCTCTGTCTTCTCCACCGCTCCCTTGTGGTCGCTTTCCCCCCCTCCCCTTACCAAATGGAGCGGAGAAATACTTATCATAGACAACTAATGTTTATTTATGGTTAATTCCGGATCGCGGTTTGTCAACCTTAGTTGTTAGGGACTTGCTTCATAACAGCGTCGAGAAGCATCATGAAAGTTCTTCCCGACATCACCCCTCTCCCTCGCACACGTCATTTCGTTCTGTCATTTTTACTCATCATTTTAAGTCTGAGTGGTCTGGGAGAACAAGCTCGGCGACAGAACACCCGTTGTTACATTTACAAATAAATCGGGAATCGGATAGTGAAGTGACATTTATTTCCATACGACCCGATTCCCTTGCAAGTAAGAACATGATTATTATTTTCAATACAATTTATACAGTTAAGCGGCAAGATGTCCAACACAGTACTGTTTACTCTTATGTATTTTTCAGATTAACTAACAATTTTTATAAACAATCTAATGACCTTGCCATGGGTAGTCCGATTTCCCCAATTCTTTCTGAATTCTTTATGGACTTGGAAGAATCTATTCATAACTGACGGCCTTCATGGTTGAGTGGTACGGCTCTTGACTACGAATCCGAAGATCGCGGGTTCAAAAACCGGCGTGCGGAAGTAAATTTTATTTAATTAATTTGTGCTGTTTCACAATTAATTAATTTAAAAATAATATATAGTATATTTGCGCACGTTCTATAGTGGAAGATACTCTCAGTATCGCCATGGTGAAAGACCACCATTCAGAATTGAAACGTTGAATGAAATGGCTTTTAGCCATGTTTGGTGACCAGATCTGAATAGCTAGGTACTTCACCACCTTACTCTTCTCCTTCTCCTCCCCCTCCCCAATACCTTCAGCCTCACAACATTCCCCAATTGGGGATGCCATAGTCTCACTGGCTAAAGACGGTTGGGAGCAGTTGGGACTCTTGTGCGGTATTCATATTCATTTCTTTTTTAAATAACTTAGAACCGTTCAAAGATGTTATATTCTATCGTAGATATGTAGATGATATCCTAGTTGTATGGACAGGACAGGAACCCATAGACAACTAGACCTATTCCTCAAAGAAATAAACCACATAAACAAGTCAATTCAGTTTACAGTGGAGACAGGAGGTGATAAAATCAATTTCCTTGACATCGGTATACAGATCATAAATAAAAAAATTAGAATTTTCAGTATACGATACAGGAAACAGACATATAGTGATAATATCATACACAACACATCAAGACATCACATATCGCATAAACTTTCTGTCTTTCATTCTCTCATACACATACTATCATATGTACCATTAAATAATATTAATTATAAAAGATACTATTAAAGTAATATAAAAAAATAATGTATATCCTAGCGAGATAATAGACTCCCTCCTTAACAAACTAACTCTTTCTAAGATATCTGAAGGTTTCATAATAGATAATGAAAAGAAATTAAACAAAGAGTGGGCAAAACTCCCGTATATAGGCAAGATATCAAGTAAAATAGCAAGATTAGTAAATAAAAAAAATGTACTGCAGCATTTTATAATGTAAACTTATTGGCAAAAATTCTCATTAATAATAAAGATAAAAGGGAAAATTTTTGCAATTCTGGAATATACATGATTAACTGACGAGATTGCCCTGCATATTACGTAAGCCAAATGGACAGAGCCTTTCACACAAGGATAAGAAAACATTTTTCAAGCTAAGTAAGCAATAAAAGGGACCTGTCAAACGTGGCTAACCATCTAATAGACAATAACCATTTGTTTCATAAAGACGCAGATGTTTCAATATTACGTGTGTGCAATAAAGGTAAAAAATTAATGCATAATCAATTAGAGAAAAGGGCTGACTCTCCTCTAGTATAACCATTATAGTGTAACCTTACTTATATGCATTAATAGTATCTAACCATGAATGCAAATAGGAAACAAATAAAATATCAGGGTAAAATGTAACTGGGAGTTTTGTCGCAGACATCCAAGGCGAAATCTAAGAAGAATATTACCCTGATGTGTACCTATTACAACAATAAAATATTTAAAAAAAACCCATAGATTCAGCAAACAAACACTACGTAAATCGTCTATCAGAGGGTAATAAACCAACCGGAAAGTAGTTTTTAAAAACGTAATAGTAAACAGTACCGTCAGCAGTAAAACAAATTTCAAGTCATAAATAAAAAAAAAACAATATAAAACAGCACGGCAACTCACTCCTAACATCGGTGCTATAGGGTGAAACCGGTTCGGTCAAAAATAAATAAATGGAAAAAAGTAACAAAGGTTTTTTAATCAAAAAATAATAATTTAATGTGGAATTCCACCATGAATTGACAGTTTCAAAATTAGAACTCATTTTTCATACTAATTTTAAAACGTTATAGCAACAGTTTTGCATACTGGATTTCATTCAAACTACTCGCTAAACCTTTCCGACACTAATAACAATACCCAGTGCTAAAATAAATTTAGTCAAATCGGTTTAGTAATTTTCGAAGAATCGAAAACACACATACATACGAGTACATACATTCATTTAAACTGAGATATTTAGATAACAAGCAAACCTTCTGGAACAATCCTTCTATAACGCATTTCAAAGATGTACGAAAGATGATTCTATTTTGGAAATATTCCAAATACCTGTGATTTCTGATTTTATTGAAAACTAAAATAAGGTAAAGTTTAGTTAACCCTTGAAACTTCACGTAGACGGTTATGAAAGCCGTGTTTATTGCGAGGAATGGGAAGAAAACTTTCTTGAAACTATAACTTTACTTTATTACTCCAAAACGGCTATGAAGTAATGATAAATCTCATTAATCTAACAATAACCAAAATCACACACCATTTTGTAAGAGTTTTTTTATAGATTTGTAACTTGTTCCACCGTAATCGTGCCTTCTTGGAGGCAGCTTTGTCGAATTTCAATGAGATTCCGTAACTTCTTTTTCTCAATACATATTTCGGAACTGTTATTTTATGATAAACTAGCTGATGTGTACCCGGCCTTGCTGGTGTTTATTTTATTTTATTTTGTTTGGAATAAAGTTATGAAGTTATGAATTATTGTTTGTCATTTGGGTGTCATAATTGATTTAACAGCGAAGTTAATGCCTAGTGACGACTATTACTATCTATAAAAAAAATAAACATTCCAAACATTTATTTTTTCAAAAAATACCTAAATAATAAAGTTTTTGTGGGTACCCACTTGCGTTTTCCGTTTTTAAAATATTCTACCCAAATAAGCCTTCTTCTTTTGAAGATGTAATCTGTGGCTAACCAGAGTGGTATATGTACCAGACGTAATCTGGTACAGCAGCGAACTGAAGAGGCCGACTGATCCCAATCTACGGAGGGAGGCTGGGGGGGGAGATAGCACTCCTACCGTTCCTTTTGCAAGGAGGAACGGTACTCAACGACTTTTGTTAATCTTGTCCGAGGCAGTTGCTTATTGGGTCCAGTCCGAGGCAGTAGTCCGATGGAGGTAAGCAGTGGTCAGAGTGAAACAAGGCGAGTGGTTCTGAAGTCAGCGCGGGCGGCGGGCAGAGAGGAGTACTTGTCAGGCTGGCGGTCGAATGCTAACTGCCTCAAACTGGCGTTTGCAGGCTATTTATGCGGTCCACCAAGCGCGTATCGCCGGTGCCGTGTAGATGCCTGACAAGTCGGTCTCCCTCACACCAACCGTACCGCTCCAACGCTTTTATTTAGTCATTTCAGTTTGAGCGGTCTGGAGTGAACAAGCTCGCCAGACCGCCCGTTACATATATCAACAGACAACAATAATTTAATAATAAGTGTGCCGCTTCAAATATTCCGGGAGGCGGGACGTCCGATACAGTATATATATATATATGGTAATATATGGGCTTACCTCAATACAACATGGCGGATTCAATGTTTTTCATAATAAATATAAAACGTTAAAGCAACAGTTTTACATATTGAATTTAATGCAAACTACTATCTAAACCGTCCCGGCACTAATAAGAACAAATTGTGCTATTTTCAACGAAACCGGTCGAATAATTTTCCAGAAAATCGAAGACAGACAGACAAATAAATATTCATTTTTATATATAGAGATGTAACCCAGCAGTTTGAAATTTTCGATTGCAAAAAAAACATTGTATCAACTTTTTCGACGTCAAAGTCTTTACCAATAAATTTCCAGAAATTAAATCCACGAACTAAAGCATTTGATGATGAAACTATATGTATCTAGAACTTTCTTGGGGTTTAAGAAAGATTCATCGAATTCAAAGGCAGGCAGAATTAAGTAGATAATTTCTTAAGCAAAGAATTTTAAATGATTTCTTTGAGTTTCAATAAAAAAATGAGTCCTTTGAAGAATTTTTTTCCATGATTCCAGATATTTGATATTTATTTATTTCATCAAAAATAGAGAGAATATAATATACATACTACTTCAGGGTATTGTATACATTTGGGGAAATTTTTTTTACACTATAAATGTTACTATAATTAATGACACTTTTTTATATAAGAACAATACCTAATAAAAAAATGGATATGAGAACAGCCATAAAGAAATGGTAACAATAAAAATAAAAATGCGCAATGGAAAATTACAAATGAAAATTTCACCTTAAATTAAAATAAACTACACTAAATCTACCAATCAACTGGAATGTATAATACACATATTACAATATCCACAAAATCCAAGAAACCAACGTTAATATTAATAACAAATATATTAAAAATACATAAAGTTTTAGTTAACAATAAATTATAAACAGTCCAATATATAAACAACAATAAAAAGATTAATTTGTTTATTTGTCATATGTCTTCTATAGTTGGAATATTGATAGTATCAGTATGGATGAGTAATTTATGTCGTCTAAAGGTTATGTTAAGTTTAAAATTAATGAAACTCACTGTCTCAGATGGATTTTTAATAGGTAAATGTATATTCAAATTGCCAATGCTCAAAACTATGCAAATTGGATGATACCAGAGCTCTCTTCACGGAGAAACTGTTTTATCTTAAAGTTAATTTTAATTATTAACTAGAGATCACTTCAACTTGAGAACCGTGGAACAAATGATGGATCCACTGAAATGAAGTAAAACTCTGGGATTTCTTTTATGTCCAAATTTATTCATAAGCTGCATGTTATAATTAGACTGTATATCATTTATACGGTCCTTCCGTCGAGAGCTCATTTCCACCCTCTCTTTCTGTAACGTGCATCGTTCATAAGAAAGGAAGAAACATTATGGCGAAGTTATAAGCAGCACACCTATTAGCACCCTTTCGTGTTCACAATTTTACACCACGCAAGTTATTGAGTCGTTTTCTCGGCTAAACATTACAAGTCATCATCCTACAGTGCTTTCCCCTAAAGCCTCGAAACTCCGTGGAAAAACTGCCCTAGTCATAATAGCACTCTCACACGGAGCGATTTTCATAAATTCACAAATAATTTCACGTGAAATTACTGCTACAACTATTCCACTATTACGGGGGGGAGGTATTCTCACGGTGGCTTTTTCCCTTGCCGCTTGAAGATGAGTTACGGGACTAATATTGCGTGAATTCCTCCGGAGAAGCCTTCCTTCTCCTGTAGAGCCTCATGCAGAGGGTTACACTTAGAAACGTATAACATACTCTAATAAGAAGAGTCATCTATGTCCCGAAAAACGATATTAAATTAGGTAAAAAAAATGTTAACGGTTTTCGATAGTAAAAATGATTTGTTATTATATTTTAATGCTCAGAAATTGTTTTTTTTGGTTTAGTTAATACATTTACTGACGTGTACCCGTCCTTGCTCGGGGTTATGAGTGATTTGAATTTGAGTTTGTGAGATCTAACAAACTTATAGTAATTTTAAGTTGGAAATAATATGATTGCTGTAAATATCATTACAACTACCCTTATCCCCGCCATCATAATTACTTATATTGTGTTCACCATTCGATATCCTGTTACCTAACACAATTATGAGAATCTAGACGTTCGTAGAATAACATCTAACCGCTGGTTACTAACTTCACGCTTCAACCAATAGCGACAGGTTTCCGCCGGCCATCGTTGTTTTTGACCAATGAGACAGGCACGGGACATAGCTTCCGGCCGCCATTATGACGTTAGAGTCCCTAGTCTGCACATTTGTACACTGAAGGAATCGTGACTACTGTCGCCGACCGCTCATGTAAGCGGAATCGATTCACCGTCTCTTATGTACTGTAATAACTTGCCCTTCGAGTAACATGTCCGGTTAGAGATTCATCAGAGAAAGATTATCAGGAATCAGATTAGATTAGGATCAGCCCCTAGATTCGAAACTCCGTATGTAATTACCTGTAAATGTTGTCCTGTAAATAAACCCTGACTAAAAGCACGCATCTCTCATTTGAGTAGTTAGTTACCTATCCCGATATAAGGCTGCGGCCGGCCATACGACTTGATGACAGTTCTTTTAATGAAAAATAAAATAGCATTCTGACTCATTTATTAGCCTTTCAAAGCAAGATTATTACTAACGGATAAAATATGTACTTCATCCACCAACAAAATCCACAGAAGGAACTGGGCAAATTTAAAGACTCTAGAGCTCACCGCTAGCGATACTTTAGTGAAATATGTGCACGCTTTTCAATCATGTCATCTAGGACGAGGATCATAGCTATAAAGCAAAAGGGTAAAGGGCAAACTAGCTGGGTGAGCTGTTCTCCGAACAGTTAACCCAGCAATCGTAAGAATTCAACATTTTGTTTTTGGAATTTCTGGGACAACGCTAGTGTTTTGTGTTCGAAATATAATTTTCATCGTGAATTATGGTATTTTAATTTTTTTTAAATATGACAAAAGTCCAATATTGAAGAAATTAAAATAATGGACGGAGGAGTATTTTATTTTTTCAATAAGCATCTTTTTAAATACATATTTTTTTAACGTTTGTATAGATTCGACCCAAGCTGGGTACTAACTAGTAGAATGATATAAATCCTTTTTCCAAAAATACATTCCTCAAATCTTAATCAAAATTAATTCCTTCGTCAATTGTGGTAAAATCACAATCAAATAAGTATTATCACAAGTAGAAGAAGTTTTTTAATATCCATGCCTGAAATTTATTTTCACATTAATGTCTACATTTAGCAAAAATTATGTTTTTTTAAATTCTGATGCCTTGGTTCTTCCTTGATTTTGCCTAAATATCTCTTTTCTCTTTATTCTAATTTCTTCTTTTGCCTAAATACAAAAATGTTTCATAATAATTTTATCCATTTCACATAATTATTTTTATGTTAATTCTCTATTATTTACCTTAACTCATCGTTTATTGTTATTTTTTGTCTATTTGTATAATTTATCTATGCTTATGTCATTATTTTTTCTATTATACTTTGAATCCTGTCGAGGAAATCGTTGGTTTCAAAACATGATGATATTTATTTATGAAATAGTTTTTAATACAAAATATCTCTTAATCTATTTTAATAATTTCATCAAAGGATTGGTATTCACTATGTGGTGTCATTATTAATAAATTAATTAACAATTGCTTTGTATTCACCACTTTATTAATATAAACATATCAATATGTTTCGAAAGCGATGCTTTCCTCATCAGAAATGATTCAGGTAATCTATGTATACCTAATGAGCAAAGCATCTCTTTCGAAACATGTATATAGGTATGTATATATTAATAAAGTGGCGAATACAAAGTAATTTTTAATTCATTTATCTCTTATTCATTTAATATGGCTTTATTTAATATGTTATGTCTTTCCCAGTGTTGCACCCTGTCCACCTTCCACTCAGCCACCCCTCGCAACTCCCAGTTCAGCCCGCAGTAAATGCTAAAAAATGGTATTGAATCTTTAAGGGAGGCTTTTAAAGCCATACCTTAACCTGGCCAAGTTATAAGGTTGCTCCATGAAAGCTTCCTTTGCACCAATTAAATGGTGAATGGAGTTAATGGTAAAAATATTATATTACCGTAAAGGCAATATTAATAGCCAAAACCATTTGACATTAGAATATACCATATTTTTTGGTAGATATTCTGATTTAGTAATAAAAAATAACTAACTAACCATCACGCCGTTTCTCCGCAGGGGCAGGCAGAAAGGACGGACCGCCAAACAACTCGATCGTGGCATACACTTCTTTGCTTCATTCACATTCATGCATCGTCTCATAAATTATCTTCTATTATTTCGACTTCTGACATGGCCCGACTCAACTATTTGATTCACTTGATCGTACTATATCTTCCTCGGACCCCCCCAGCTTCTTCTTCCATTCACATTCGCGTCATATATTCTTCTTACACGTCTTTCTTCATTCATTCGCTCTACATGCCCAAACCATCTATGCCTCCCTTTCTTAATCTTACTCATTTCGTTTACATCAGCCTTGCATTCTTTATAAATCTCAATATTTTTCACTCGATAATACATGGTTTAACACGCATTCGCCTCGGAGATATCATTTCTACGGCATTCAGTTTACTTTCATCCTTCCTCTGCCAATTCCATGCCTCACTGCCATACATCAGGGTTGGTATCAGCGCTCCATTATGGACTGCTAGCTTCGCTAAAAGATATTGGGAGATAAAATTGTACAAGTAATATAAAAATTCCAATTTTAGAAAACAGACGAAAAATTAACCACCTAACCTAAAAAAAAAATCCAAAAATTTCAAATAAATATGGAGGTCGAACTCTTGAATACATACGAGTAGTGCCAGTGATTTCCTATAAATTTAATGAAAGCTATAAATTGGAGGAAAGTGAGAGGCTTTGCGTGAAAACGATAAAGTTATGGATTTTAAATGAGCAATCTATGTATCTTTAAATTATTATCTATGTATACTTAATGACAAAGTTAAATTATGTACCTGTAATGATTATGTCAAATTTTAGTACCTATTTTTAATTTTAATATATACTTATAAATAAAAATTTTAAAAAATCCATAAGTATATGTATGTATTACTATTAGGATGAATTGATGTTGGTATGCCCTGAAGACAAGCTGTCACGTGACCGCTTTGCAGGACTACCATACATATTTATTGTCTTTTCTTTATTGCACCATGCATGTAATTATTTTTGGATGAATAAAAAAAAATATTTTTATTAAAATTATTAAATTGTAAATTCGATTGCTCTGAACTGCTGCGACGAATTATTTCTACCTTGTTTATAAATTATTATTATTTGCAACTTTTTTATATTATTTACTTATTTGTTATAATGTTAAAATTGACTTTGTGAATATTGCATTATTTATTTTTTCTATTCCTTTATATTCCTGTGACTTTTTAGCTTTGGTGCAATTTTTCCTTTTTTTATGTGAAGTGTAATTAACTTTTGTGCATGTTTTCTATTTTTATTTTTTTATTTGATTTAAAAATGATGTCCTTGAGATAATAAAGTAAATTAATTAAATAATTTCGAACCTGTACTGTACTGCGCAAGAGTCCCAACTACTCTGAGCCAGTGGGACTATGGTATCCCCAATCGGGGTATGTTGTGAGGCTGAAAGTAGTATGGAGAGGAAGTAGATAGAGAAGAAGATGGCTGGTTATAAATACCTGGATATTTAGATCAAGTAGCGGTTCGTGGCCTGTCTCATTGGGAGTTCAATCGGAGTTTTGAAAAGTGAGAAAAAATAATTTCTAGTATATAATAACATACTATGTTGCTCTTCCATATTGTTTTATATGTGCATACTTTTTTTAAGATATTTATTATAAGTAATTAGCAATATTGTTTACATGGTAACAAAAGTAGGTATGTAAGTATTAAAATTACTTTTTCAAATTTATTTATCTAATCCTTTTTGTTTATTTTTTAAAGGTAATACCTCCCTAATTGAGATATTCTCATGTTTAGAGAGGCATTACTATTATATTTTGTTATACATATAATTAATTTCTAGAGAACTAACATGAACATTAAAAAAAAAAATTAGAAAGAAATTGTTAGATAAAAAAAAAAGTAAATATACATATATACATTTTTATCATTATTTATAATATACACCTAAAATGAGTTTATTGTAAAATGCGTAAAAGTTTTTTCTTAAAAAAATCATTATTTTTGCAGCTTGTATTTCTTTAGGAAGTTCGAGTTTTTAATTTTCGTGTTTTTAATTAATGATGACGCCAAAAGTTACCATTCGTTTGAAGAAATTATATTAATTTTTTATATTAAACTTTTTTTTATTTTTTTTTTTATTTTTTTATTATTTATTTTATATTTTTTGTTTTTTATTTTTTTTTTTATCGTTTTATTTTTTATTTTTGTTTTTTTTTTTCGTTTTTAAGGAAAGCAATGAATACCAGTCTTTTGAAGAAATTGTAAGAAATTTTTATTGATCAAAACATATTCTGTTCGAGTTTTCGTATTAATAACAGGTATTCGTTTCACGTGACAGATTGATTTTATTTCCTATTAATCCCAGAGGTGGTTGAACATGACACTTCTGCGAGAGGAAATCGTATCCGAGGAAACGAGATCATGTTAGCGCCAGGTGTCAGCGAGATACTTCTCCACTTCAGACCGATAATAAAATTCTGAATCAGACGAAGTGTAAGCAAATCCATGTTTCTAAAACCCTATTACTTGTTTTCTAGATCAATGTTTAAAAATGCTTTGCGTTAAGAGGAACGGCTACTCGCCCTGTTTCATTCAGAATTTAAAATACCCACCCAACCGGAAGGATTTTTTAAAAAATTAACGGTTTATTGAATGTCTAGTAAGCGTTTAATTTATATTTGTTCTGAAATATGGGCCATTTTAAACAACCATGATTTTAGAGGCGTCTTTGAAAATTATTTACGTGTTCATGGTTTTTTTTATATCATATTTGCTATGTAAATATATATGATTACATAAAATAAATCGTCGTAAAAGGTTTTTTATCGATATTTTAATTCATCTACCAAAAGTTTTTTTCCAACGTAAATAGATTGTTTTTAATTTCGATTTAATTTCATGATAATTCTTTTTTTAACACAATTTTTTTTTCTATTTTATATATCATTATATTTTCATAACAAATGGGGTAAAACCTTTCTTTAGTGGTCATTGGCCCCCAAATAATTGCTAAATTTGCCTCTTAAATCGCGAAAATTCGATATCTTTTTATTGTAAGTTCAAAAAAAATATTTTAAATACTTCTAATCCGTACAATATAAATATTTGCCACACCTTTTGATGAAAAAATAAAATATCAATCGGTTTTAGTGAGGTGTTTGGCCTCAAAATTATGTTACTTAACCAATAAGTTCCTATATATTGTTGACCGGTTTCGGAAACACCGTTCCTTCGTCAGAACAAAACTAAAGGCCTCCAACATGAACGATCAAAGTCCCTTTAAAGTATTGCATAATCTGTAATCCAATGTATTTAATTGAAAAGTAAAGCTTTAAATTCCCATAAATCTAAAATGCGGCTACACCATAACATAATAATAATAATAATAATCGGATGATTTTTATAGCGCCGTTTTTGTGAAAAATCACCTCAAGGGCGCTGTACAAATCTTACTTCCTATTCTTACATTATTCCTATATTAAATCTATGACTTTTTTTTTTGGACACTATCATTACACATTATTTATAGACCATATAAAGAGATGTAGTTAGATTATCAAAATTAAATACGGCTTGGTCTAAGTTTTCATACATGTTTAATTGAAAAAAAAAAGAAGCTAACTGTATTTATTCCTTACGATATATTGCAAGACGCTAAAACAAATGATAGGAGTTATGTGAAAGTTGTGCGGCGGGTGAGGACGGGGGACGTGAACATAATGGTGACCCGACAGTTCATCCCTCCGACAATTGTTCCCTCCGATAGTTGATCCAGCCGACAGTTGATCCCTTTTTTTGTCTTTTTATATTTTCCACAAACTTTTCTTTTCTTTTCTTTCTTTTCTTTTCTTTTCTTTTCTTTTCTTTTCTTTTCTTTTCTTTTCTTTTCTTTTCTTTTCTTTTCTTTTCTTTTCTTTTCTTTTCTTTTCTTTTCTTTTCTTTTCTTTTCTTTTCTTTTCTTTTCTTTTCTTTTCTTTTCTTTTATTTCTTTAATACTTCTCTGTGGTATTATTTCCAAGACTAGTATTAACTAACTAAGCATCACAGACCATCATAGGCAGAGGAGACGGACCGCCAAACAAGTCGATCTTGGCTTACACTTCTTGTTTCATTCACATTCTTACGTCGTCTCATACAAGTATTTGATTTACTTGATCGTACCATGTCTTCCTCGGGCGCTACCGGCTTCTTCTTCCATTCCGTGAAAGATACTCTCAGTATCGCCCTGGTGAAAGACCACCAGTGAGAATTGAAACGTTGCTTGAAATGGCTTTTAGCCATGTTTGGTGACCAGATCTGAATAGCCAGGTATTTCCCCACCTTCTTCTTTCCCTTCTCATTCCCCTCCCTAATGCCTTCAGCCTCACAACATTCCCCAATTGAGGATGCCATAGTCTCACTGGCTCCAGACGGTTGGCAGCAGTGGGGACTCTTGTGCGGTATTCATATAAAAAAAAATCACATTCGCGTCATATATTCTTAACTTAATTATGCGTCATATATTATAACCTTAAACTCCGTTCTTCGTTTATTCGCTCTACATGCTCAAACCATCTAAGCTTCCCTTTCTTAATCTTACTCATTACGATTACATCAGCCTTGCATTTTATGATTACATGATTTTTCCACACATTCGCCTCAGGGATCTCTAGAACGAGTATTTATTGCTGAGTATATATTGTGATTGAGATCTTTATATGTTTTGTAATGATATGTATTTATGTACCGACGTTAGAGACATACAAAATTAGTACATTTAGTTAATTTTTTAATGGTTTTTAATGATACAAGAATAGTAATGCACAAATCTACTCTACGTTTCCAAACCGTAGTTCCATAATTAATATGATGTATAGGGTCATTTGTGATTTTTCTTCCTTTTATTTCACCGGGTTTTGAACTCGACAGCCCTGATTTAATTAAACTCATTCAATTTCATGTACGTACGAGAGCTATTCGTTCCAAAATCCTGTTTAAATGTAACAACACCAAGACTTAGCATTACAAATACACACTTGTACCTAGATTACATGAAGTTAGTAATAGGTACGTAGATGCATAACTGCACGGAAGGTAAGTAAAAGAAGGTTAAACTATCTTATCTGTTCAATCAATATTAATTTAAGTTAAGTTTGCTATTTGTTTTATATGTTCGCATATCTTTTACTTTTATATTCTTCATGAACTTTTATTCTTTATATATTCTCTAATGTCATTGTGCGACCTGATATCACTTTAATAGTTGCCTTATTTAAATTATGTTTGCCACATTCTTATGCTTGTAGTCAACTGTGACACGTAATTATTGATTATGGTGTATTTATACCTTTGATATTAATATTGATAAATAAATATTTACCGAAATTCAAAGCTTTTACCACTCTGTCAAAGAACTCATTAAAAAAAATAAACAATATAATATGGTTCACCTATTTGGTCCCCTTTTTTATAAAGTACATATATTGAACGAGGTCAAAACATTGTTTTTACGTATTTAAATTTTAAACAAAAAATTACAATTGAAAATATTAATTATGTAAATTTGATAAATCGATTGATTCTGATTACGCTGTCTGACAGGAGAATTATGTCAGACCTAGTTGTATTATATAGCATCATTAACAACCTAATTATTAGCCCTGCCATCTTCACTACTATTAAATTAAATGTACCGACGAGGAACACAAGACAAAACTGTAATATGCAATACAAAACCAACTATCAGTCTCATTCATTAACCAACAGGATGCATGATCTGGGTAACAGGTTAGGAGGTGTTGTTGATGTATTTGCTGACTTCATTTATACAGTAACGGGTCATCTATACCAGCACTTTTCCGAATCAAACAATATGTAATATTGTAGCGTTAATGATTTATATAATAATATTGTTTTGGTTTTCTATTTTATGTCACTGTTAAACGTTTTAAAAATACTGTTAATTATGTTATGGTTTAGAAACTCAATGCACTTGTAATTTTTGATAACTCTTTATAGTATGTTCTAAAGTTCATATAAAAGCCCGATAGGCCTATAATATAATAAATAAATATACCAGACATAAAACAAATAGGACCACAGTGTGTACTAAAAAAGCATGCGTCTAAAACGGTTACGACCCATTACATCTATCAAATTCTTTCATTTTCTGAATGCACTACTGAATGAATAAGATTACCTGCCATTCCACTCAACCTCTTTAAAATCTATGAAATTGCTTCGTATAAATGTGTTTTTTTTACAGATAACTCACTTCATGAATACGCTATTAACTCTTCATATTAAATGTTTCTTATCCTTAATAATTTTCGTCATAGTGACACTCTAGGCGAAACGATGCTACCTACTGTTTGGCATTTAATTGTATACCCAAATTGAGGTACAAGCGTTTAAAAAAGTTTTAAATTGCACCACCAAGATGGATCAAAGGGAGATTAATGAAAGTGTAAAAAGAACAATTTTCCATGTTCACATCTTTCATGTTTTTTTCAAAACATTGGTATTCACTTTGTGGCATCATTATTAATAAATTAATTCAAAATTACTTTGTATTCACCACTTAATTAATATACACATATATCAACGTGAAAGCGAAGCTTTCTTCATCAGGAATAAACAGAATACTAAAAAATAATAATCCCAATTATAGACAAATCATAAACATAGAACACAATAATGTAAGAATAGACAAATTATAAACATAAACAAAAATTTATTAAAGTTGGTAAGTAATTTATAAAAATGTTAATAAAAAATTATTATCAAACATTGAATAACAAATTTACATTTGAAATTAAAAATAAATTATTTTTACTATTAAAATTAGTTCGAAAATAAATTCCAGAGATAGCTATTTTAAAAAAATATTTGATTACTAGTTATATTTAATTGACTATTAACACTTTTTCTAATTTCCAAAATCTCAAATTAGTTTAATTGTAAGCCGGTTATATTTGTATGAAAACATTTTAAACCTGTATTTATATAAATAAAAAAGTTGATTTTTTTCCAAAATACGGTTGGCAAATTCAGAAAAATTATTTTTATTTAAACACCTTAAAGAAATGATTCTACATCATTTTCTAAAATAATTTTACATTTATTTTGTTTTAATTATTTAACTAACGCTTTGCTTTAACGGAAGATAATTAAATGGAAATGCGATGTTATTCTGTTTCTTAATGTGTTTGTTTCGAAATAAACATGTATCAGATGTTAGATAAATAAAAATTAAAAACAAAGTCACTGATCAAAAAAATTTTTTTTTTAAAGAAATACAAACATTCCCAAGTTTCCAATAACCTGAAAATATTTGAATATTTCTTACTACCATCACAGTAAGTACTGTTTCTTACCGCTTACTTAAGCGGAAGAAATTGCTTGTGTCGTGATGGAGGACTTTAAAAACTTTACCAGGCGAGGAATTGAAATCACGACGCCTGGGTCAAGACGCGATATGAACTCAGCGACCGACTAAAATAAAACATTATGATGTTCTCTCTTATTTCTTTAAAACGAACTGTCAAATGCGAAATCTGAAAACATTTTATGTGAAGAACACATTTCAAAGAGTTTAGTTGGATTGGTTTGTATTGCCATAGTATTGATATTTTGTAGTTCCAAAATAATAATAAAAAAAACTGTTTTCTAGGATAATCCATATGCACCGCAATAAAATCAAAAATGTGCCATTGGTCCAAGAACTTCTATTTCTGCACATTTTCTATTTTTGTTTGTTTTATATGTAAAAGAAATATTAAACTATCCACAATATGTTTTGCAAAATTTGTAAATGTAAAACCGTCAAGAAGAAGAAGTTTTTTTTAAATAAATGGGTCAAAGCGCCCTCGATGTATTAATATTGACATTGTGTTTAATTTGTAGAATTCCACTAAAAAAATATAGAAAGTAAATCAAATTTTACTAAGTTCTGGGAGAACTTCAGTTTGTTATTTTTATGACAACTGTTTGGACGTTCAAAGTAATTCAATAACGTTGTCATACAATGTTACAAACGCAACTCTACCCACACGTAACTTGTGGGGTTTCGCATGTAAAACAGTTGTGTGTACTGTAAACAATGACGACAGAATAATGATGGTTTTGGTTGATTGTAGTAAGGGATAGATAAAAGGTTTAAAATGATAAGGATAACCAAACACTTACCGAATTATGTCATTAACGAACATATTCCCCGAAAGTAGTTTTTCGTCTGGCCTACAAGAGAGCCAGAATAACTTAAGAGGGGTAGGAGATGGTAAAGAGAAACGTCGAAAAGCTTTGGTTTAATCAGATCCGGTCACTAGAAATAGCTAAAGCTATGTAAAACTACATTTAGGTTCTCAATAGCGTTTTCTTACCGGGGTGCCATGCACGAACGAGGTGCAAATAAACAATTGTGATGTGTCACCAGGGCGATTCTGAGAGTATCTTTCACTCTGGAAATAAATACAAATACTTGGCTAATTTTAGTGAAGTGCCACCTCTAGGGTGTTTTACATGACTTGAAAATGACTAAATACTAGCTGAAACATGCCAAAACATACATACAAACCTAATGTACCAACTACCACAACCTTCTTCAATCATTTGTAAGCGATGACAAAACAAATAGCTAAAGCCAAAATTATGTTATCACCATTTAACCAATACAGGATAACAAATACTATTATTGATTTATTTTATATTTAAATGGCTCAATTTTGATCCCACGACCTCTGTCTGGGTCCAGAACTAAGAAGCTAACCGGTCTGCTATGAAGGTCATAACAATATATTTTATTCTTAAAATTAAAAAACAAAAACATTAGCCACTCATCTCACTAGGACAGTTCTGTGTTGAGATGAGCAGCAACACAATTTTAGTGAAATGATAAGTAATAATAAGTAAATAAAATTATGTCAATAATAATAAGTAATTAATAATAAGTAAATAGTAATAAGTAAGTAATAATAAGTAAATAATAATGATAATATCGAGCATGCATAAGGTATCAACATTGATTACAACATAAGGGATAACATTGATAAAGCGAAATCACCACTCTCAGCTCACATAGTCTTTTTGACCATTTTTTTTAAATAAATTTATCTAGTCTATAGTTTTAATGTTGTGACTGAGCCTATTATATAACAAAGGAGCTTTACAAGAAAAACTCCTTTGCCTAAGTGATGCTCTGTTATTTGCCGGGTGATACATTAGAGAAGAACCCATTTTAGTATTGCTCGCTTGTTGTAACCTTGTGGCAGTATCAATGTTGTTACACAGAGAGCCTGTATTATGTACATTGGCCTAACTATATAATAAGTGTACGAGTATGCGTCATTTAAAATATTAAAATGTATTGTTTGTACGTTTGATTAACAATTATAGGGATACGAGTAAATTTTCCGAAGGCAGAATTCTTCTGAACCCCGTACGAGTACGTAAAGTTTATTGAGTGCTGCAGCTTAGGGGAATATACTCGTACAGGGGGAATGAAAAAGATTGAAAGTTCTTTCTCCTTGCCATTCAGATCAACATGTCATGAAACATTCATGGCTGGAGCCATTTCAGGCAGCGTTTTGAATGAAACGTGACCCAATTCCCATATCGGCTGCCGGTGATCGTGCTAGGGGTCTAACATAAATATTTAATTATGAATGTAACAGAATTTTTGGTCATGGAAATCCGATGTTATATTTTACGTTAAATTTTCCGAACATAATACTGCGTTTCAATGGGTACCTACCTACCTTAAAACCACTGAAGAGATAAGGCGATAGAAGTGTATTGTGGGAGTGTCTGGGGTACCCGAAATCATATCAATTTTCAGATTTTGAAATTCTTTCTTTGTTTATGTGAACACCGCACCAGATTCCCGACTGTCCGGAGCCATTAAGACTGTCGCTATCTACCGGTATCTACTTACCGGCTATCTAACAACCGCTGATTCAAAAGATTCTATTTGCAGAAAACACAAGAACTCGAGCAATTAAAACATTAGAAAATCAAGGAGATTATGTAAATCTCGATTGCCCTGAGAAAGTCATGCTTTTCTCGTGTCGCGGTCGTGTAAAAACTTAATTTATTTCTCCTCGCTTCAATACCGTTTTACTCAATTTGTATACCAATATTATAAAATATAATACTATAGGAAGTTCTGTGATCAATAATTATAATATTTGATCGATGTATAATAGGAATTCAATATTTACTTTATTTGTTGACCCCGATGCGACCCATGATTTGGTTTATTGTGAGACTGGTGGGGGAAGAAGGGTGAAAAAGGAAAGTTGGGAATTACCTAGCGATTCTGGTTTGGTCACGAAACATGGCTAATGACGTTTCGGTTCTGAATGATTGTCTGTCACCAGGGCGTATACTAAGAATATCTACCACCGTGGAGAGTGGCACAAATAGACTGTGTTCATTTATTTAAATTATTTGTGTTTGACAAAAATACTTTCAAAGTGTGAAGTACGTTTATTGGCTGTTTAGTGTATCACACTCATAGACTCATACATAATTGGAGATAATTACGTAGAATTGATCAATATTTTGAATAATGAACTAGAAAATTTATAAAAACGGCTAAATAAAAATAATTTCCTCAAAAGATTGATATTCAATTTATGGCGTCATTTTTTTTATTTTTTTTATATGAATACCGTACAAGAGTCCCAACTGCTCCCAACCGTCTGGAGCCAGTGAGACTATGGCATCCCCAATTGGGGAATGTTGTGAGGCTGAAGGTATTGGGGAGGGGAAGGAGAAGGGGAAGAGGAAGATGGGGAATACCTGGCTATTCAGATCTGGTCACCAAACACGGCAATGGTGAATTGAAGCAACGTTTCAATTCTCACTGGTGGTCTTTCACCAGGGCGATACTGAGAGTATCTTCCACTCTGGAACGTGCGCAAATATACTCTGTATTATTTTTAAATGAATTAGTTGTGAAACAACACAAATCAATTAAATAAAATTTACTTTACGCACGCCGGGATTTGAACCCGCGACCTACGGATTCGTAGTCGAGAGCCTTACCCCTCGACCACGGAGGCTGTCAATAAATTATTAATAAATTAATTAAACGTTACTTTGTAATAACCACTTTATTAATATTTACACATTAACATGTTTCGGAAGCGATGCTTTCCTCATCAGGAATATAGAGAATACTATAAAATAATGTCAAGTATAGACAAATGATAAGCAAAGAACACAATAAGGTAAGAATAAACAAATTATATAATATAGTATTCAATGTTTTGTAATTTTTTTTTATTAACATATTCGATTAATTACTTACCTACATTCATTAATTTTTTATGTATATTTTTGTTTATGGTGTTCCTTAACTCTAAAATTAAAATTTCTTTAAATTTATTTTCATACATGTTGATATGTATATCTTAATAAAGTGGTGATTACGAAGTAATTTTTAATTCATTTACAAATTTCTTTGGTTTTTAAACCATTCTACCATTAAATCAGATATCTTCACAACCTACTTCCCGCTTTAAATCGAAATACAATATTTGTTTTTCTATAAACAGTTTTACATAGATACTCAGAGTTGATCAATCATATTTGATGTTTACCCAAATATTTCAACATTCAAGTCATTTCCGTTTCACCAACCCCTAAGTTAAGAGTTATGTTATCTGAGCGAGTTGTCATATGATCCCCCGCTTATTTACCTGAGCTTTCGATCCCCATTCATATTTATTTATTCGAAATCATTTGATATGAATAAAAGTTCCGCACTTCCATTCCATCACATCTAGTCTCCGCACCCCTCTTCTCATGTGCTCTCGTCTTTCTCATCTGCTCCTGTCTATTCCCGTATACCGTGTGAGTATAGACAAGATAATCCAAAGCACAGAAAAAAAAATCAAAACACAAATTAAATCAAACACTGTGCCTCACGCTTTACCGACAAACTTCAGAGCCCATTATTATGATTTTCGTCTCTTCCCATAGCCAGAAAATGATCCATTGATTTGCCTTCGGAACAAAAAGTCTCCGTGAATAATTCACTCAATAAGAATAATAATAATATTGAGAATTAACATTATCATAAAGACATCAAAATTAAGTTAGAATTTCAACAATACTAAAAAAAATACGTCTTTAAATTACAAAATAAAATCGAATAATAAAAATGTTCTTGCTAATCTAAAACCAGAATGCGCATGTGACGTCAAATGTTCCAACTGCAATGATACTGACATAACACGGTGTTTTGATCAGATGATTTTTTACTCACTTATAAATAACGATTTATGAATTCTAGGTATATATAAAAAAGAAATATGAAAGTTATGTATTCAGAATCGACGTTTGCTGATCTATATGAATATATATTTTTAAAACCATTATATTTTTACTGGAGTTCCTTATTTTTCCAGATGTTTTGCGAACACGAGTTGATTAATCAGGCGGGTATTTTCACAAATTAGTGTAATACTTATAATGAATTATACTTATTCTGACTGCGGCTCTATAAATGATAAATATTATTTTTTTAATATTTTCATCAAAAATTTATTGATTTTAGAAATATATAAAAAATTACAAATTCCTCATCTGTTCGATTTTTTTCTATAACGTAAGCGATGCTAGCGGTTATTAATAAAATTTTCACCGGAACCCGGGACTGCCCTTACAAACGTTGGTCGGTGTGACGTCACAAACGCCCTCCGCGCGAAAATATTTTAATTTTTTTAGAAAATATATTCGTCAACATTAAAACAAAATAAAAATGTTTAGTTGACAGTACAATTTTTTGACAATTTGTTTTTAAATATAGCTATGCCTATATTTATATAGATTACAAGCAGATGTGTACCCGGCCTTATGAATTTGTGAATTCTTGCTTGTCGTTTGGGTGCTTATATCTATATAGATACAAGCTGATGTGTTCCTGGCCTTATGAAGTTATAAAGTTGTGAATTCTTGCTTGTCGTTTGGGTGCCTATTTCTATATGGATACGAGCTGATGTGTTCCTGGCCTAATGAAGTTATGAAGTTGTGAATTCTTGCTTCTCGTTTGGGTGCCTATATCTATATAGATACAAGCTGATGTGTTCCTGGTTTTATGAAGTTATAAAGTTGTGAATTCTTGCTTGTCGTTTGGGTGCCTATATCTATATAGATACAAGCTGATGTGTTCCTGGCCTAATGAAGTTATAAAGTTGTGAATTCTTGCTTGTCGTTTGGGTGCCTATATCTATATAGATACAAGCTGATGTGGTTCTGGTTTTATGAAGTTATAAAGTTGTGAATTCTTGCTTGTCGTTTGGGTGCCTATATCTATATAGATACAAGCTGATGTGTTCCTGGCCTAATGAAGTTATAAAGTTGTGAATTCTTGCTTGTCGTTTGGGTGCCTATATCTACATAGATACAAGCTGATGTGTTCCTGGTTTTATGAAGTTATAAAGTTGTGAATTCTTGCTTGTCGCTTCTCTGCTCATTCCATATGCTGCCGATGTGTTCCCGGTTTATGAAGTTATAAAGTTGTGCGAATTCCTGTTGTCGTTGGGTGCCTATTCATAGATACAAGCTGATGTGTTCTGGTTTTGAAGTTATAAAGTTGTGGTGCCTATATCTATATAGATACAAGCTGATGTGTTCCTGGCCTAATGAAGTTATAAAGTTGTGAATTCTTGCTTGTCGTTTGGGTGCCTATATCTATATAGATACAAGCTGATGTGTTCCTGGTTTTATGAAGTTATAAAGTTGTGAATTCTTGCTTGTCGTTTGGGTGCCTATATCTATATAGATACAAGCTGATGTGGTTCTGGTTTTATGAAGTTATAAAGTTGTGAATTCTTGCTTGTCGTTTGGGTGCTATATCTATATAGATACAAGCTGATGTGTTCCTGGTTTTATGAAGTTATAAAGTTGTGAATTCTTGCTTGTCGTTTGGGTGCCTATATCTATATAGTTACAAGCTGATGTGTTCCTGGTTTTACGAAGTTATAAAGTTGTGAATTCTTGCTTGTCGTTTGGGGGCCTATATCTATATAGATACAAGCTGATGTGTTCCTGGTTTTATGAAGTTATAAAGTTGTGAATTCTTGCTTGTCGTTTGGGTGCCTATATCTATAAAGTTACAAGCTGATGTGTTCCTGGTTTTATGAAGTTATAAAGTTGTGAATTCTTGCTTGTCGTTTGGGTGCCTATTTCTATATGAATACGAGCTGATGTGTTCCTGGCCTTATGAAGTTATGAAGTTGTGAATTCTTGCTTGTCGTTTGGGTGCCTATATCTATATAGATACAAGCTGATGTGTGCCCGGCCTTATGAAGTTATAAAGTTGTGAATTCTTGCTTCTCGTTTAGGTGCCTATATCTATATAGATACAAGCTGATGTGTTCCTGGCCTTATGAAGTTGTGAATTCTTGCTTGTCGTTTAGGTGCCTATATCTATATACTCGTAGATACAAGCTGATGTGTTCCTGGACTTATGATGTTGTGAATTCTTGCTTGTCGTTTAGGTGCCTATACCTATATACTCGTAGATACAAGCTTATGTGTTCCTGGCCTTATGAAGTTGTGAATTCTTGCTTGTCGTTTAGGTGCCTATACCTATATACTCGTAGATACAAGCTTATGTGTTCCTGGCCTTATGAAGTTGTGAATTCTTGCTTGTCGTTTGGGTGCCTATATCTATAGTTACAAGCTGATGTGTTCCTGGTTTTATGAAGTTATAAAAGTTGTGAATTCTTGCTTGTCGTTTGGGTGCCTATTTCTATATGAATACGAGCTGATGTGTTCCTGGCCTTATGAAGTTATGAAGTTGTGAATTTGTTTGTCGTTTGGGTGCCTATATCTATATAGATACAAGCTGATGTGTGCCCGGCCTTATGAAGTTATAAAGTTGTGAATTCTTGCTTCTCGTTTAGGTGCCTATATCTATATAGATACAAGCTGATGTGTTCCTGGCCTTATGAAGTTGTGAATTCTTGCTTGTCGTTTAGGTGCCTATATCTATATACTCGTAGATACAAGCTGATGTGTTCCTGGACTTATGATGTTGTGAATTCTTGCTTGTCGTTTTAGGTGCCTATACCTATATACTGTAGATACAAGCTTGGTGTTCCTGGCTATGAAGTTGTGAATTCTTGCTTGTCGTTTAGGTGCCTATACCTATATACTCGTAGATACAAGCTTATGTGTTCCTGGCCTTATGAAGTTGTGAATTCTTGCTTGTCGTTTGGGTGCCTATATCTATATAGATACAAGCTGATGTGTTCCTGGCCTTATGAAATTATGATGTTGTGAATTCTTGCTTGTCGTTTAGGTGCCTATATCTATATACTCGTAGATATAAGCTGATGTGTTCCTGGCCTTATGAAGTTGTGAATTCTTGCTTGTCGTTTGGGTGCCTATATCTATATAGATACAAGCTGATGTGTTCCTGGCCTTATGAAATTATGATGTTGTGAATTCTTGCTTATCGTTTGGGTGCCTATTATTATCTATAAACAAAGAAACATTTTGAAAATTTTATTACATTACAAACACTTTTTTTTAAATGTATCTAAATAATAAAGTTCTAAATATTCTACCGAAACAAATATTCTTCTTTTGAATCTGTAATCTGTGGCTAACCTAAATATATAACCGGGTTATATATCTATGGGCTAACCTATATACAACGTGGCGGGTTCAATGTTTTTCATACTAATTTTAAAACGTTATAGCTAGTTTTTTACACATTAGATATCAATCAAACTACTATCTAAACCATGCACTGATAAAAACTGTGCTATTTGACCGAAACTGGTCGAGTAATTTTTCGAAACAATCGAGGACAGGAGGGCTAGCATTCATTTCTATATATAGGGATAAAGTTCGAGAATTTTTGTAGAGACATCGTAAGAATGTTTTGTTTCCTGCATTAAGACAAAATTAATACCTATCAACAAAATTTGGGCAAAAAAACGGCATGAAGTCTTTACTTCCCGGTTTCGCCAGAGTTTCCCTAATATGTTACATTTTATTACAAAATAATCGAAAATGTGGTGTCATGCATTCGGACGTTACTTCGTGTCCACCTTGTAGTTTCAACGCTTTCGTGAAGGACTTTGGCTTTTGATTAATAGCTCACTTTTATGGCAGATCCAGTAGATTTAGCGTACATCCCTGTACAGACCGGTTTATAGGGGTACTTATTTGCAATTTATTTGCGCCCGTTTTACGTGTTTGCGTCTGAAATTGATTCCTGCTCGCTTTTCTAAACGGTCCAGAGTTTCGTTAATGCCGGCTTATCTCATCTCGGCCCGGAGGCTGCACGACATGGACAAACAGAAACATGGCGAGGCTTCTTGGATATGTGGATTGGATTTAATATTATCAGTTGGATGTCAACAAGTTCAACTCCGTCCCAAGATTCATCTGAAATTAGTCAAATAGCATAAATTTTAACAACTTTCAATGTCTCGGTCATATTACTAGGAACGGTAAATGCAAGATTATCCAATTGGGTGTAGTTATGTATAAAGGGCCCAATCTGCAATTTTTCAAAATTGACGTTTTTCTTATTTCTCTATAGATTAATATTCTAAAAACATTCAAACTCCAAATGGAATAGATTATAGTTAACCCTGTTTTATATTAATCCACATTACACTTATCGGAATTAAATTAACCAAAATAAATAATTTTTCTGATGCATCTAGTTTACAAAAAATTAACTTTTCACTCATTGTAATATTTTCAAACATTAAGATTATTCTATTTTCTATTCCGATTGCAATTGTGTTCGGGTAGAACTTCGCGATCATCATAAGGATAGCAGCCAATAATATGGGATTTAAAAATGGAGGATAATATTAACAAGTCTTGAACTTGAAGTATGATATCGGTGTAGATGGCGTAAATTTAACTGGTCTCATTAGCTAAGTTGGTTAAGCGGTTACCCCGGATAGGTAGAGGTTCTGGGTTCGAGTCCCAGATGCGACTGAAATCTTTTTATTTTCTGTTGTTTTTTCGGTTTCGTGGTTCATTTGGAATGTGTTAATATTATCTTTTTCAATGATTAAATATTACAGTGAGGTTTACAAACTTTAATAAGTTATAAAAAATAAATTGAATCTTATTATTATTATTATTATTATTATGGGCTGTGGCTATAAACTCGTCCCTTCTTTCACGTCGACCTCCATAGCATATAACTCACAAATTGAACTTAATAGTACAGATACATCAGCTAATTGCAAACAAAGTATAAATTTATTTAGCAAAAACTGTTCAAATCGATAGAGGTAGATTTCTCATGTTTGAGTTGGGGAGCAGCGCCATGTAGCGACAGTAATGGTAACCTAACATAGAATTGCAACAATAAGGCCCATACAAGATATAAACATAGTACACTTTAATTTTAATCATATCTAATATTTCTAGAAGATGATTTTAATTTTTTTTAATTTACATACATTATTTACAATTAAGGCTTTTGCAACATTTAAGAAGAAATGAAAACTTGTAATTACTATTGGAGTTATCTAATAATTATTTGATTTATAATTTGAAAGAATTGTAATTTTTCTCTGTTTTGATATTGTACGGGAGGACATTAGGACATTGACACAGGAAGAAGGAGAAATTTTCCCCGGAACTGTAAACAAAAATTTAGAAATACGATATATTACTACTATTCTCAACCTGACTTGTGTCCTTTTTTTTTATATGAATACCGCACAAGAGTCCCAAACTGCTCCCAACTCTATGGAGCCAGCGAGACTAAGGCATTCCCAATTGGGGAATGTTGTGAGGCTGAAGGTATTGGGGAGAGGACGGAGAAGGGAGAGAGGAAGGTGGGGAAAAGGGAAAATACCTGGCTATTCAGATCTGGTCACCAAATACGGCTAAATGCCATTTCAAGCAACGTTTCAATTCCGAATGGTGGTCTTTCACCAGGGCGATACTGAGAGTATCTTCCACTCTGGAACTTGCGCAAATATACTATAAATTATTTTTAAATTAATTAATTGTGAAACAACACAAAATAATTAAATGAAAATTACTTGCGCACGCCAGGATTTGAACCCGCGACCTTCGGATTCGTAGTCGAGAGCCTTACCCCTCGACCATGGAGGCCGTCAATGTCCTACTTACAGTTATCATTCTCATGTAAAAGCCTAATATGGCGTTAATAAATAAATAAGTTGTGTTTTAGGCTAGGTTATGTGGATCAGATGAGTTAGGTAAGTTAGATCACCCTTCTAGGAATAACGTGTTCAATGTCTAAGTAGCACGACACGAATCGTTCCATTAGCCATATAATACTACTTCACTGCAGAGGAAATGCTTCTCCTAATGCACACCGCTCCATACAACTCAATCGAAACTGATCAACTATTAGGACGTGCTCAGACTGCCGGAGGCTGGCGGCGGCGGCTGGAGGCTGTTCCAATGGTACTGGCATGTAACTAGTACCAGTGGGAATATCCATACTCGGCACGTGAACTTGATCAGAGATTGTTTCATCTCGGCTCCAAACTCTCCACCACTCGATTGTATTTTTTTTTTTTTTTATATGAATACCACACAAGAGTCCCAAACTGCTCCCAACCATCTGGAGCCAGTGAGACTATGACATTCCCAATTGGGGAATGTTGTGAGACTGAAGGTATTGGGGAAGAGAAGGGAAAGGGGGAAAGGAAGGTGGGGGGAAAAGGGGAAATACCTGGCTATTCAGATCTGGTCACCAAACACGACTAAAAGTCATTTCAAGCAACGTTTCAATTCTGAATGGTGGTCTTTCACCAGGGCGATACTGAGAGTATCTTCCACTCTGGAACGTGCGCAAATATACCATATATTATTTTTAAATGAATTTATTGTGAAACAACACAAATTAATTAAATAAAAATTACTTGCGCACGCCGGGATTTGAACCGGCGACCTTCGGATTCGTAGTCGAAAGCCTTACCCCTCGACCATGGAGGCCGTCGAATACATGTCGTATACGTCGTATACGGGCTTTTTGATGACGATACGATATTCAAAGCAAATATTGTTGTATTATTAGAATCAATGACAGCCCTGCCATGCTCGCCACTATTAAATTAAATCTACCGACGTGGAACACACACACATACTGTTCTGCCACACTTATACAACCAACTATTTATTATCATTATCTCATTCATTAACCAATAGGACGCATGATTTGGGCAACAGGTTTGGAGGTATTGTTGATATATTTGCTGACTCCATTTATACAGTAAAGCGTCATCTATATTAGCACTATCTTATCTATATTATCTATAATAAATCCTGCAATATGTAATATTTTAGCTTGGATAATGTAGCGCTAATGATTTGTTTATATATAATATTGTTTTGGTTTTCTATTTTATGTCACTGTTAAACGTTTGAAAAAGATTGTCCATTACTTTATGGTTTAGAATCTCTATGTACTTGTAATTTTGATAGCTCTTTATATTATTTTCAAAAATCCATGCAAAAGCCCAGATGGGCGTATAATGAAATAAAAAAAGAACAGTTTATTTTTTTAATTAAAAATATATATTATTAATTTTATTATTAAGTCCTGCGAGTATTTTAGTATTTTACTATTGCGACAACTATTAGTTTCACAAAGAACAATTAATAACAAAAAGATATGTCGAAAAAAAGACATTTATTTTCAATATTTCTGTTTTTGAAACTTTTAATGCATGTTAGAATTCCATTGTAATAATTAAATTAAATTAAAATAAAAACACTTTATTTCTCTTTCATTATTGACAGTGACGGGTTTCATCATCTGACGGCTATCTTCAGACTGCTACAGTTAAGCTTAAACTATGGTTTATATACAATTTAATGCGTTTTTACTTAAGCGTGTTCACTGGTTAGTAAATATATCTCTATGTTTAGAAATGATTTTTTGTCTGTGTCCTCAATATTCTCGAAAATTACTCTACCGGTTTCACCGAAAATAGCACAGTTTATTCTTATTAGTGCTGGGTAGGTTTAGAGAGTAGTTTGAATGGAATCCAATATTTAAAACTGTTGCTATAACGTTTTAAAATTAGTATGAAAACCATTGAACCCACCATATTGTATTGAGGTTATCCCATAGATTACCAATCTGGTTAGCCACAGATTACATATTCAAAAAAATAAATTTTAATAAAAAATAAATTAAATAAAATTTTCAAATTATTGTTTTTTTGTTTCATTGTTTAGAGATAGTAACTTTCGCTGTCAAATCAATTATGGCACCCAAACAACAAGTATTAATTCAC
Organism: Halesus radiatus; assembly: GCA_022606495.2. Taxonomy (NCBI): domain Eukaryota; kingdom Metazoa; phylum Arthropoda; class Insecta; order Trichoptera; family Limnephilidae; genus Halesus; species Halesus radiatus. Next base: position 18,996 of record JAHDVE020001824.1, on the reverse strand, counting down.
AACTTCATAACTTTATTAAAAAAAAAACAAATAATCCCGAGCAAGGCCGAGTACACATCAGCTTGTATTATAATAAAAACATTTTTAATGCTATGTGTTTACGAGTATATTTGAAGGAGTGTAAATATCAGAAAAAACTCAATGATTAAAACAAGTATTTATACGTACAAAGAGATTTGAGAAATGAAATTGATTCATGTTGGATTAGGAAAAAAATATTTAGATCATCTTATTGACGTAGTATTGTTACATTAAAACACTGGTAATATCGTTCTACTGGTTCACACACTCCACACATCACACACCACACACTAGGTAAACAAGGAACGTCCCGGCAACACTTGATGTGTGATTAATTATCATGTAACTCCTCCCTAGAGATTATACGGAACAAGGGGGGAGGGAGGAGAAACTTGGGAAAAAGAGTCAAAGAGATCGTGAACCCTCGGGGCTTTGCAAATATCATAATAACCACTGTGAGCAAGACCTTGCGAATAAACTCCGTAGGTATTTTATTAATGTATCACAAATACCTTTATTTTCATGTTCAGGAATATCTCTTTATCGATACAAAAGGGTATAGAAAACCAATATACAATATCACCATTTTCCGACATAATAAAACATTTTTATTCACAATTGCATTCACATCTTGTGTTTTATTGGTCAATATTTTATGTCCCACAGTAAAATAAATTCATTATAAATTTCGAGCTTTCAAATGAAAAAATAATGGTCTAGTCTCGCCAAAAAATTACTGATTTGAGAAATAAACCTGTACGACGACTAAACGTAAAATGATAATAATAGTATTGTTTTATTATCTTCTTTTTTAACAACAAAATATAAACAACGATTACCTCATTAGGATTTCCCGTTCTGAGGATTTCATTTACTAAATATGAAATGACATTATATTAAATTGATGTGCTTGATGAAAAAAATAAATAACTGTAAGGTGAGGTGTTTTAAGGGCAGTTGAGTGGTTTCTGTGTTAGTCTGTATTTGGTGTTAATATATGTTCTATTGCAGATCCTCCTATGCAACGTATTCGGTGTCGTATTTGATTTTTAAATATATTATTGCTGTTTTGATTTTGAAAGGATAGTGGGATTTTGTTGTTAAGTTTTGAATAGAATATGCATGTTGATTGTTAGTTGCACTCTAATGCTTTTTTCATAAAAATACTTGTGTCGCCGTATGAACTCATCTTTATAAACGAAATTTGTTAACCTTACCTAAAACCCACTAGTTATTTTGTATAGAATACAATCTGAAACACAGGGTGATTTTTTTGGTAAGCGATAGTTTCTCAAATTCATTAATTTATAAATGAGTTAAAAATTACTTTGTAAACACCACTTTATCAATATGTATATATCAACGTGTTAAGAAAGCGAAGCTTTCCTCATCAGTACATACAGAATACTATAAAATAATAATATCAAGTATAGTCAAACGATAAACAACACAATAATGTAAGAATAGACAAATAATAATGTCAAGTATAGACAAACGATAAACAACACAATAATGTAAGAATAGACAAATAATAATGATAAACAAAAATTGATTAAATAGGTAAGTAATTAATGAAAAATGTTGATAAAAAAATTATTATAAATCATTGAACAAAAAATTTGTATTACAAATTAAAATAGAAATTAATTTTATTATTAATGCTAGTGCGAACATAAATTCTAGAGACAGCTATTACAAAAATAAATACATTTGTTTATTAATTATAACTAATTGACTATTAACACTTTTTTAATTATAAACCGGTTGTATTTTTATTTAAAATTCATTTACAAAAATTTCATACCCTATTTATAACTTTGAATTGGTCTATTTCTCAATTCATGATTGGTTAATGTCAGGTTTGTCATTTTTAAGATTTTTTTCTATCGGTCTCCGTGAGATCAGACAATGATCAGTGAATTCAAACAATGATCAGTGAGATCAGACAATGATCAGTGAGATCAGACAATGATCAGTGTGTTCGGACAATGATCAGTGAGATCAGACAATGATCAGTGTGTTCGGACAATGATCAGTGAGATCAGACAATGATCAGTGAGATCAGACAATGTGGAGACGCAAATAGAAATTTCATTAAAAAAAAACATTTAAAAAAAAAACATTGTTAAGAGACAGCACTCACATGCTTCACAATACTTTGCAAATTGCTAACTCAAGCAAACATCACAAGTGATTTATTTGTGAAGTGTAATCTTTAAATTCTGTGAAATTCTATTCCATGAAAATTGATGCAGTTTGAAAACCAGTGATATTAATTTTGAACATTTGTCAGTTTTCCAGTACATACTTCATATAGTATTTAAAAGATTGCGGTGTGAGGATTATTGTCTATTGATTATTTTGAACCTTACATATTTTCCTAATTGCCAGTATAGAAATGACAGATAAATCATTCGTAGTATTTCCTGAGTTAGCAAACTGCAACGTATGTATTTTTGGGTACTGACCGTTAAACTACATACTCGATAAGTCTTTTCATAACTTAAAATAAGAATAGAACCCGGGGTTACCGTCCCCTCGAGTAGGTAGAAAGTTGTACGTCTTGTTTTCAGGTTTGTTTTGGCTGACGTGAATATTTTTTTATCCCACTGGGTCATCAATCGTAACGTGCCCGCTTCATGGACATCTTGCTCGGGACGTTTCTTGCTCTGGGATTCCCCAGGAATTCTAGATATCCCATTGTTGGGGCCTCAAAACACAATCGTTACTGGAGTATTTGCGATTCTCCTTTGGAGATTTGTTATTCCGTACATTATGGAGTCTTTACAATTGGGAGGACGTTTCTAGGTCACCTTGGGTAAAAAAGTATATTTAACATCGTGTAAAAAGACAGAACAGAAAATAAATTATTTCTAATTTTGAAAGTGTAAATTCATGGTGGAATTCCATTGCAAAATGTTTTTTTTTTATTAAAAAACCTTTTTAACTTTTTCACATTTATCTACTCGACCGGTTTCACTCCATCACATGTAACTATAGGACAACGGCTGCTTTAAAATTCATTTTATAAAATAATATGGAAATCACGGGGAAAAACAAAACCAGAAATAGCCATCTAAGCTGACACGAATGTATTCTTTTTAAACCCATAGATTCAGTAAACAAACACAATCTAATTCGTCTTTCAGAGGGTAATAAACCAACCCGAAAGTAGTTTTTAAAAACATTAGTCAACAGTACCGTCAGCAATAAAAACAAATCTCAGTCTCACTCGTAACATCGATGCTATAGAGGTATACGAGTATACCATAGATTTAGTTTTAATTGTGCCAGTCTGATGATGCCCGTGATAGGGTGAAACCGGTCCGGTGGAAAATAAATATGTAGAAAAAAGTTACAAAAAAAATCATTTTATTAGAAAATATGTTACTGATTTTCGTTCTTTCTTTTTTTTACTTCAGTCCATATGAACCACAATCACTAATCTATCTAAATATATTTAATTTTTTAACAGCTTTGAACTGGTTGTACGTCAAGTGATATGTAATTTAATTAATTGTAAAGCGCCCTTCAGGTGATTTTCCCACGAAAACGGTGCTATAGACGTAATCCAATTATTATTATCATTATTATTGAAATCTTCATTGGATAAAATGTCCCGAAATATTCCGGTTCAAAATCACTGAAGAGTGTATAACTGTGGAATAGAAGCGTTCTTCCGGCGAAGATATCGGTGAAATCGTTATTTCGATATTACGAATCAGTTCATATTATGAAAAACAAAAAATATGCTTTGGATAAATTAAACCCTTTCCTGGATAATTCATAAAAACTGGACCCCTTCATAAAAATTAAAATCAATATTTTATTTAATTCATCTATATAATCACAATGTGATAAAAGGGTTATGGTACTATGCCCGTCAAAGATTACAAAGTATATTACTTCGTAAAAAATATAAGCGTAAACTACTAAAAAATATTTTTTTACGTTAGAAAAATATGAACGCATCTAAGGAAGAAGTTTTAAAAAATACTGCTTTATAACTAAGAGTATTTGTGCAAGATTCCCTTGATTAATTTTGTTTCTTGCTTATAAAATTATTCACAAAACAAAATAAAATCTTCCACCTACAACAAACATTTGTAGAGTCCGCTTGCCAAGCGAATTTTATGTTCATTACCTATATTCATGGTGACATAAGGCAGACAGCTGTAGAGTCCGCATGCCAAGCGAATTTTATGTCTATTACCTATATTCATGGTGACATAACACAGACAGCTGGTAGCAATATGTTTGGCAATTTTAAATTTACTGTGTCTGAGAAGCGATCAGTAAATTTCGCTGAATAGTTCCCACCATACGCTGAAATTTAAAATTTTATCGGTGAAAAACATATGAAACTTAGCTTTGAGAAAAAAGCGCAACCTGCTACTATGGAGACAAACGTATTACTAAACGTATTACGTATTACTGGGGAAAGAACTCAAGGAAAACATATGAAACTTACCTTTGAGAAAAAAGCGCAACCTGCTACTATGGAGACAAACGTATTGCTGGGGAAAGAACTCAAGGAAAACATATGAAACTTACCTTTGAGAAAAAAGCGCAGCCTGCTACTATGGAGACAAACGTATTGCTGGGGTAATTATGTATTTCTTGTAACTTATAATTACGGAAGTGTGGAATCTTCATTCTCTATCTGTTATTTGGTGGTGTACGGGACAAGATCTGTAAACTCTTGCCGCACGTTTTTAGAAGAAGAAGATCAGGCTGGCCACTTCGACGCTTCAGAGCAGGGTAGGAAGGAAAGGGGGAAATGCCTTGAAAAAGGCAAACGATTTCTTGCAAGGAGGTGGTGAGGGCGAAGAGAAAGTCACGGTCGGTTTTCAGGCCGGGTGAAGATGCAGGCGAAGTAGGTAGAAGGCGTGTTGAATCCGTGAGAATACTCTGAATTTTAGAAATGTACTCGTCGTTCAAGTACTTCGGTGCAATACCGTGCGACGAATCGGGCAGTTTGAACTCGTGAATATTTCGCGAGCTGCCGTAGACTCTGTCAATCTTGGATCGACTTGATCAAAAAATTAGGATGTAAATCACGACCTTCTGCTTGAATTGAGCCTATTGCAATCTTCACCTATTTTTTATTAAAGAAACCAAAATTATTACAAAGTATGTCATGGGGGTCAAAGTAGGACAGGTGATACTTTGCCGTTAAATTACAAAAAAATGCATTGTACATACATAAATTGAGTAAGTTTACTCGATTCCGCGGGTGCTAATGAACAGATCAGAAAAGATCGTTTATTTAGATCAGTCACCGCAGCCGCAGGAATCGCTTACAAAGACAGACAATTTTGGCAGAACAATAATTTTGATAAGTTTTTTGTGGATCAGAGGAGCTTGACCAATGAGAGCCCGCTCTGTTTTCGGGACCGTCGCCGGGAGCGACCGTAGGGGTGGCGGGGGTCGGAGAAATGTCCCGTTAGCACCCAGTAGCGTCTCGGCACGAAAACGAGGTTCAGAGGCGTAGAAAAAGGAAAACGATAACGTGCACCTTATCATCACTTCTTCGAAACCCCGGAACTACGCTTGTCGAAAGCCAATATGTACTGAAATGGGGCGTTTGCACAAATCCTCATTTTGTGCAAACATAACAAGATAGGGATGCGTATCTAGTCGCTTCTATCAGGTTAAAATTAAAGTCGGGCGTTGCACAATTAATTATTTGTGCAGACATAACAAACAAGACAGAGACGCGTATCTAGTCGCCTCTCTCTCTCTCTCTCGCTTGTGGTCAGGTCGTCTGTGTGAGCCTGACCATTACTACATGCTAGCTCGATCGAAAAACGTATCTAGTCGTCTCTCGTTCGAAGCTGCACGAACTCAGTAGTTGATTTCGTATCTAGTCGTACCACCTACTGAGTTATGTACTGGTTGATGTTATGCAAACGGAGGGTATTACAAACTTTGATAGTCACGTCTGGTATAGGTGGGATAAATCATCTCTATCATGCCCTCTCTAACAGACTTATATTCATTCCACATTTTTAAGATGTCGATGCTACTGATATGAAACAATTACTCAGCTTGATAAGAAGTCTTATCTTTGCGCATATGCGAAATTCGCATTATTTTAATCGATTCATTTGTTTTATGGATTTGTTTTTCATATATTTTTTTAGGTTTCTGTGCATTCCTAAGATAACACATCTTTGTTAAATTCATGTCACTATTCACATGAGAGAATAGCATTAATTTAATAGAGTCATTTATTTTACATTTTTATGGGTTCCTACATATTGGTAAGATGATACACCTTGTTAAAGGATTTTATTACTGTACAAGTGCAAAATTCGCATTGATTAAATCAAGTCATTTGCATTATAATTTCGTTTTTCTTTTTTTTATGAGATAGCTTATCAGTATGCACATGTGAGACTTACAATTAGTTTTAATCAATTCGTCTGTGTTATATTTTGGTAGATCAGGCCTTTCTTTCCTGAAAATGATTGCCCCCATTAAGAATAATTACCCCTAAGCGTGGAACAGATATAGAATATATATATATATGTATTTTTAAATAAATAGAGAAACAACTGGTACAGAAAGTGAGTTGTCTATCAAGAGCCGAACCAGTGTTTTACTTCTATTGCCTTCGCCTTCCCTTACACCCTCCACATCTGCTGCCTCGCCAAGCCTCTGGAGCCTGAGGAATCCTGGGACCTACCTAGTAGTAGCCCCGCCAGGGCCAGGATCAGGCAGAGAATAACCTCATCCAATGCTCCCACTTTTAGCATTGGGTGCAAGAGACCATGAGAGTCGCACTCCTATAAGGCATCCCCAAAAGTAGAACGAGAGCGTATTAGGAACCAGCGCCCTACATTTACAGTCTTGGGCGGACATTTGTCCGTACACCCCCTATACGCCATTTCTACAAAATATCAAAATAGAACAAATTTACCTACCTAACCATCACACCGTTTCTCCGCAGGGGTAGGCAGAGAGGACGGACCGCCAAACAACTCGATTTGGCATACACTTCTTGCTTTATTCACAATTATACGTCTCATACATTCAAGTATTTGATTCACTTGTTCGTGCAATGCCTTTCTCGGACGCCCTCGGCTTCGTCTTCCATTCACATTCGCGTCATATTTTCTCCTTACACTCCTTTCTTTGTTCATTCGCTCTTCATGTCCGAACCATCTAAACGTCCCCTTCTTAATCTTGCTCATTACGATTACACCAGCTTTGCATTCTTTACGAATTTCAACATTTTTCAGACGATCATACATGATTTTACCACACATTCGTCTCATTTCTACAGCATTCAGTATACTTTCATCCTTCCTCTGCCAGTTCCATGCCTCACTCATAGGTTGGTATCAGCACTCCATCGTGGACTGCTAGCTTCGCTTCTTTGGACAACTTTTTGTTGAACGAATTTAGTACGCAGACCTCCACTCCGCATGTCTTAAAGACCTCTTTACGGAGAAATTGATTTTTATAAATGTTTAGTTTATTTCTATCAAATACCTGAAGAAATCATAAATGCCAATGATTACATTAATATTGTATTCAATTCACTCAAGAAATATGTTAAGTTCCTTGAATAAAACAACACTTGTTACATAAGTTATTCATTTTTAGTATTTATTCAAACACCTTTTTCTTCTTTTATCTACGTTTTCATGAATACCGAAAATTCTGAGGAATTTGTTTTGCCGAATGTATTTTTTACATTACGTATTACGAAAACATATTTTTTATTAAATTCTTCTTATCTATAAACAATCAAAAGCTTTTAATAAAATAATTTAAAAGACATGTCAAGAATCGAATATAATCTATAAAATGCTCAAATTCAACAAATAAGGGTATTAGGGATTTATATCATGGACAATATTTTTGTAATAATGTAATAAAATGGTTAAAACTACATATCCGTAGTTAGACGTCTAAACATCAGAAAACCGGTTAATTTGGGCAGTTTTTTTTTCATTTTTATTATTCCAAGTGTAATTAACTTTTGACCATGTTTTCAATTTTGATTTTTTTGCTTGATTTAAAAATTTCTATGTAAAAACCCTCTCAGCCTTGAAATAATAAAGTAAATTAATAAATAAAATAATAAAATATTAAAACATATTGTTGAAGGTTGGGTCAGGTTGGGTGAGTTGATGTCAGTGGTGTTAAGGGAATAATTCGTTGCCATTTGTTCGGTAATATAATAGAAATGGATCGATACAGGTTAAGTGGGGTTACATCGGGTCACAGAGAGGTGAGGTTAGGTTCGATGGACTTCATTAATATATACATAGGAGCAGATCGAGTTACAACATTAACTATTCATTATTTTTCAATTGGAATTCCTTTAGAGATAGGTAGTGAATCCAGTACGTATAACATAAACATGCTTTATTTTTAAGTTGTATTTGTAAATCAGTAAGTAACACGGCCTTCGACGGCCTCCATGGTCGAGGGGTAAGGCTCTCGACTACGAATCGGAAGGTCGCGGGTTCAAATCCCGGCGTGCGCAACAAAATTTTATTTAATTAATTTGTGCTGTTTCACAATTAATTAATTAAAAAAAAATAATGTATGGTATATTTGCGCACGTTCCAGAGTGGAAGATACTTTCAGTATCGCCCTGGTGAAATACCACCATTCAGAATTGAAACGATACTTGAAATGGCTTTTAGCCGTGTTTGGTGACCAGATCTGAATAGCCAGGCATTTCCCCACCTTCCTCTTCCCCTTCTCCTTCCCCTCCCCTACACCTTCAGCCTCACAACATTTCCCAATTGGGGTGCCATAGTCTCACTGGTTCCAGACGGTTGGGAGCAGTTGAGACTCTTGTGGGGTATTCATGTAAAAAAAAAAAAAAAACAAACATAATTAGCCTCATATTTATATTCAAAAATGATTTTTTATCTGTCTATACTAGATAATTACTATACCGGTTTTGCTGAAAACAGCACAGATTGTTCTTATTAGTGCCGGGAAGGTGTAGAGAGCAGTTTGAATGAAATCCAATTTGTAAAACTGTTCGCACAACGTTTTAAAATTAGTATGAAAAATATTGTACCCGCGAGGTGAACCCATAGACCCATATTACTCTCGTTAGCCACAGATTACATATTCTAAAGAAGGTTTTTTTGTGTAGAATATTTTCAAAATAGAAAACACAAGTAGGTACCTCCTTAAGAATTTTTTTTATGTAGATATATTTTTAATAAATAAAAGTTTGGAATAAAATAAAATTTTCAAATTGTTTTTGTTTAGAGATAGTAATAGTCATCACAAGGCATTACTTTCACTGTCAAATTAATTATGGCACCCAAACTATAAGCAAGAATTTACAACTTCATAACTTTATTCCAAAAAAATAACCCGAGCAAGGCCGGGTACACATTATCTAATTATTACTAATAATTCACGAATTAAAGCTGCATTACAATCTGAAACTTTTATTTAAATGTTTAAAAAACAAACTCAATGCTTTTTGTGTGATTGGCCATATTACCAGAGGATCCATTGGTGGATATTCCAAATTCAATACATTCATCGACATTACAAAGTTACTGTCGCATGTACCGATGCTTCGACCCATATTTATACAATTTCATCGTAAAATGGATTTCCAACCTTATCCAATATTACTGAACTCGACATGATTTGACAGAGATAAATATTATTTTTGTTGGATCATTTTACGGAGCACTTAATTGGATTATCTCTTTAGTGAATTTGAACCAACCCCATACAAATACATTTGATTATTTATAATAAAATAAAGTATGAAAATTCTTTTACCAATAATTAATTCAACCATTAAACAAATTATGGCATAAATAAAATAAAACAGTGGTTAGATGCCAACCTCCTCACTTTTAATATTGATAAAAGAAAATACTTAGTTTTTTCCAATATGTAAACGCATCCTCCCTCAAAACTGCCCTAAACTTATCATCCATTCATGTTGACAGAAGCCTCTCATGCTTACATCACCTGACAACAATAATTGCTCACGCATTAATTTCAAAATTTCTAAGGATATTAGTTATTATGAAATACAAACTGCGTTGAGAGGCCCATATCGATTCTACAACAAAAAGACTGAGAAAATTATGTTACATTTTCTACTCTCTCAGATCAATCCTTAACCTACAAACTATAAGATGTGTTTACTTTGCACTTTTTCAATCAATTCATGTGGTATTGTGGGATGAGGACTTTGCGTAGCATCCATTCATTATCCCATGGTAACAAATTAAAAACTATTACTAAGAATAATACTCAAATGTCACCCATCTCACCCATCAGAGCAACTTTTTAATTAATTCGCAATCTTAGAAATTTGACAGCTATACATGAAGACTATTCTCATGTACATATGGGAAAATGATTTAATGAACAAAACACAACAAAAAAATGCCACCAGCTACTCATTACACCTAAAATGCAAAACTCCCAAAACAGCCTTCGCCCAACGACAGAACTGTTCAACACATTGCTCCCAAAATGTTCAACTCACTGAGTACTGAGACTAGGAAAACGAAGTTTCCAAACTGGTTATTTGCAAAAGGAAGGAATTATTTCAAAGAATGTCCATCGGAAAACAGATTATTATTAATATATTTACGTATTTAATAATATACACAAATTTTTTAGAAGTAATGTTATTTTATTTGATTTTTCTTATATATTTATTAAAACTGTACTTTTACTTTTTCTTTCAACGTGGAACTTTATATTGTTTTAAAAATGCTTCTGTTTCTATTTCTAATTACGTTATCTTAATTTTTTTTTTTATTTCTTTACATGTAGGTATATAACAATATTATATACAACAAACTTCGACTACCATAATACGGGCATGTGCCTAGTTTGGTACTTGAAAAAATGTAAACTCTGTACCAAACTTATAAAATGAATTATTAAATATTTTTCAAATATTAAAAAAATAAATTTACAAGAATTTCGTCGCTATAGTGGAGAGCCAACAAAACTGTTTTGTATTGCAGGAAACTTTAGAATTTCACAACAGCTCCTACAAAAACATGACATCTTAACTGGAGCATTAGACTCGACTTGCAGCTGCGGCGGAACAGAATTATTTTGAAGGAAAGTACTTAAGATGTCTTATTATATTACGACACGACAACAAGTAGAGCGATGGATTTTCACAATGTTCATAGTAGTTTTATAAGGAATAAGTAGGCGTTGCTCTAAAAAAGATTACCTACCTTTTTTTTCTGGGCTCCTGGTACCGGATTTTTCTCTTTAATTCTTATTTTTTTCACATCTTCAGACAATTTTATAAGGCTTCGTATTCCTGAATATATTTGTAAAATTATATACAAATTAAAATTACATTCAAAGTAAAAATTTGTAAAAAATATTCTGGAAAATGATTGGATAGAGGATATCAGAATAATAAATTGAATGGTAAAATAACTTTGGGATGTCACATTAGTTAAAGTAATAATTATTACTATGTTTTAAAAAAACTGATTATTGTTAATAAATATGTGAATTAGAAATTACTTTGTAATCGCCACTTTATTAATATATACATATCAACATGTTTCGAAAGCGAAACTTTACTCATCAGAATATTCTAATAACTAATAACTTACTTAATAATTATTGTTTGTTTGTCCTCGATTTTATCAAAAATTACTAGATCGGTTTTGCTAAAAATAGAACAGTTTGTTCTTATTAGTACCAGGAAGGTTTAGAGAGAAGTTTGAATGAAATCCAATATGCAAAATTGTTACTGTAACGTTTTAAAATTACTAGGAAAAACATTGAACCCGTCAACTTATATTGAGGTTAGCCCATAGATATACCACTCTGGTTAGCCACAAATTACATATTCGAAAGAAGAAGGTTTGTTTGGGAGAATATTTTCAAAATGGAAAAGACAAGTAAGTACCTAATTTAGAACTTTATTATTTTGATATGTTTAAAAAAAATAAATGTTATGAATAAAATATATTTTTTAATTGTTTCCTTGTTTAGAGATAGTAATAGTAGTCAAAAATCATTACTTTCGCTGTCAAATGAATTATGGCACCCAAACGACAAGCAAGAATTCACAAATTCATAACTTTATTCAAGAACAACAAAAACCTGAGCAAGGCCAGGTACACGTCAACTAGTTGTTCATAAAATCATACACTCCATATTTGCATGAAATGCAATCAGCATGGACTGTGTTCATTCCAAGCTTTTTTCAAAGTTTGATTCCAAGACTCCCCAAACTAATAACAAAATGGGTGACCTTCGCAGAGTCCATTCGCTCAAACTCCACCATCGCTGCTTATCCCTCTCTTAAACTCATAGCGTGATATCTCAGCCAACCGGATCCTTTCATTAATAATCAGCTGCTGGAATCGCGTGCCTGAATTAATTGAACGAAAGAAATCTAATTTTCTCCAAAATAATTTTTCCCCGAATGATCGTATTACTGTGGCCTCAGTTTAATGTGGGTAGACTGACATAATGATTATTATTTCATTATTACATAAGGCGCTGAATAGATAATTCCAAGAAGTGTTATTTGTCCCGATTTGATAAAAACAATAATACTCGTACTCGGATGACCTGTATAGCGCCGTTTCTGTGAGCGCTGTACAAATAGTAGTATTTTTTTTTTCATTGACGGACCATTGTCCATTCAAACAATATACATAATTTGAAATCTTCTTGGTCCAAATATGTTGTTTAACTTATGTATCGGACGAGGTCGCGGGGGAAATAAAAAGCAATGACGTTTTATCAATGATATCTATCGTCTTCTATTTTCCAAGTGCACGTGCACCGGCACAGTATTTCTCCCCGAGTGTTGATTATAGAATGGCGGGGGAGAGGGGAAGTAAGGAACTTTAATATTTAAGTTTTTCAATGCTACCGTGTCTCGATTCTCAACGCCGGGTGTCGCAACGGCCGTCCACATTTATTAATATTACGATTATATGTTTGCTCATGTTTAGATTTATATTACGAGAGTTCGGCAAAAGATACAGAAAAATAAATGATATTGATAAATAGGCCACGCTCCTTTTTACGTGAATAGTAATAATAATACAATCTATATTTGGAGTTAAGAATTGTATGAGAGATTCCCCTGAACATTGTTATGGAACGAATTAACTACAATTTAATAGAAGAATCTAGCCGTCTGTTACAAGTTCGATAAAAATTTTAAAAGGAAGATCCTAGAACTTTCTCGAAGATACGCTAGGATTGATCCCGGCGTTCGACACGAACGGCGTCAGTTACACCATTATCCGTTGAAGGCTTGAGGCCCGAGCAACGGCGCTCGCACGCATTCCAGATTAGACATTAGAAGCAAAAGGTGTGTGCAGCGTGCTTTCGCACGTGGCCGCCCAGCATGGTTATGGCGTCATCTTGCCTTCCCTGCTTTTAGTACATTATAAACTCGTTGTCTTTGCATAAACCTAATTATTAAAGTCAGTGACTAGTGCATTAACTCGCTGTGACCTGCCTCATGTTGTATGTGTAAGATCCAAAGCCCCTCGAGGTCACACTTTTACAATGAAGGAACGTGACACCAGTCGTGACCAACTCATGTAAGCAGTATGTTCAACCCTCCTTTCTGTGCTGTAGTTAACCGTTCCATTTAAATAACATGCCTTATTTGAAATTCACTAGAGAGAGAGAGATAACTAAACCCTCAGATAGGTTAGGTACTGCCCTTTGTTATTGAACCCCGCATGTATTACCTGTAAATGCCTTCCCTGTAAAATAAACCTTGTCTAGAAAGCACTCATCTTTTCATTGGTAGTTAAGTACCTTTTTACAAAACCGATATGAGGCTGTGCCAATTCAGAAGAGAGCTGTAATGCTTTACCTACTGAGCTACCCTGGTGGAACCATCGCGTCTGGCCTCAAGGTGAGTTAACCTAACCTGCTACTTTTACACTGGTTCCCAACGAGGGGCCATTCTGTCTTCTTTACAATATGTTTGGGCCGGAGACCCGTTGATCCCGTTATATAATTTATATCTAAATAAACGTGTTCGAAGGATGTAATTTGTGTCAGAGGATAGAACGTGAATAGATGAATCTTATAAATATTTGTGTAATCCATTATCGAGATCGCAATGGCTGTACACGCGATAATTAAAATCGCCGGACACCTGGCGCCGAGCTCAGAATAACAGCTCAGCGTTTTGGTATAAATACAAGTGGGCAATCACTGACAAACCACGATGATTCGAATCTCGCCTCGCTTGCCAGCCTTTCCCACAACTCTGCGCTCTGACTCACAGCTTCCCACCTACTATACTTTGAATATTGTTTGACTTTGCTACGCTCTGGACCATCTCCTTTTCCCGCCATCGGATAATCAACCTAGCAGAGTTTACCAATTGACAAAAGTAGTCCGCACAGAATATATCCTACTTACAACGGGACTGTATTCTGGCGGCTACCTGAACCGGGCTCGTGAACTACTGAAGCCGCAGACAGTAGCGGCTACAACAACGACTTGACCGGCACCCTATTTTACAGTCTATGTATGGGACCCCGAAAGGTCCGATATAATTTATATAAACGATTTATGTTGTCTGAATATCCTAGGTAACATTATTTGTTTTGCAGATGACACTGCTTTAATATTTGAAAATAAAACTTGGGGCGAAGTATTTGAAACTACGTGATACAAGTTTAAGGGTATTTTAATAGCTGTCTGAATAATAGTATTTGAACTTTAAACACACAAATTAAATATATCACTTTTATCATCTCGTCTAAAGGTCAGCCTTCTGTCACTCATAATTTAATTATACACAATTCTTTACAAACATCTAACTGTATCCATTTAGAAAATGGAGGTGACATCAAATACCTAGGTGTAAAAATAAATACATGTTTGAGATAGAATATTAATATTTGTTTTCGGGTTTTCACGGCCAAAGGATTTTTTTTCCTTGAATTATTTTTGGGATATTATGCCGGGTTGCGCTTCCTCTTTCTGCAGCCAACGTTTCGTAAAGCGTTACTGTGTCCGTCATCACGGCAGATGTGTAGATTATGGTGTAGTGTGTATAAATGTAGAAATGATACTGTGTTGAGCGCGTTAAGAGGAACGGCTGCGCGGCCTGTTTCATAGAAAATTAAATTTTGGATTTGAATCCAAAATATCCAACCAAACTGAATGATATTTTTTTTTAAATTAAAGGTTTAGTAAATATCTAGTACGGATGAGAAATATTTATATTTGTTTTTGTTTTAAATTATGAAATATGGGCCATTAAAGGAATTGATTGTTCGCGATTTTAAAGGCATATTTAACAATTATTTCCTGCGAACGGTGATTTAAAAAAATATATTTTATCCTGTCTCCTTTTGAAAATATAATGAAATATGAAATAAATTACAAAAAATATTAAAATGTTAAAATAACCATCATGGTGGACTTTACATGAAATTAAAAACGACCAATTTACTTTGGAACACAAATTTTCCCTACATAATTTAATAACCCGAATTAACCCGAAAAAAGTTTTTTTTCTATATTTTGTTTTTATATACGTAATATTTACATAGCATATATGTTTTTTTTTATACAGTAAACCCGAAAATAATTTTCTAAGTTGCCTCTAAAATCATGAAAAATATTTTTTTTTCATGATGTATACTTCCTAATTTAAAACAAAAATAAATAAAATACTTCTCATCCGTACTAGACATTTACGAAACCTTTAATTTATAGAAAATGTCGTTCAGTTTGGATGGGTATTTTGGCCACAAATTCAAAATTAAGTTGTGCATGAAACAGGAAGCGCAGCCGTTCCCTTAACCCTCTCAGGGTCGGTATTTTAATTTAATAATCTTTATTCATTAGAAACACACACATTATCAAACAATAAAATGTACGAAAGCTTTGACTGCCCAAATAGGAATAAATCCCGTTTTAACACAGTCAAATTGATAAGTTTAGTTCATATTAAATGCCATTGTACAAAAATAGAAGGGAAAAAGCTAGTATTGACAAAGTATGGTAATATAATGTACTCGTATCTAGAAAAAACGTATAATAATTAAGTATAAAGAGATTATCTATGTATTTTATATGTACCGGTTGGTGCTATACTCGTATAAATAAATATTATTATTATTGAATGGTCATGTCTAAATTTTGATAAATAATGCCAGGAGGCTTGCTTTAAAGAACTCGGAAATATACTGACCATAGACAAATTAAAAACTACAATAAAAAATACATAAATTTGTTGTAGACCACTTTTATTTTATTAAAACTCTACCTGTTTCGGAAGCACCCTTCCTTCACCAGGAAAATATTACAACTAACTTATTCTAAATTGTTATCAGTATAGAACGCGGGTTTAATGTGGGAAGGAAATTTTTTTGTGCTAAGTGAGGAAAAGTTGGATATATATATTACCCCTACCCATTTGCTTACCCCCCCACTCCAACACCTAAAATTTATATATCTTGTCAATATTCTATATCAAAAGTTAGTTTTAATATTCTCTTGATGAAGGAAGGGTGCTTCCGAAACCGGTAGAGTTTTAATAAAATAAAAGTGGTCTACAACGAATTTATGTGTGTTTTTATTGTAAATTATGGCGAGCCACAAAGTTAATGCTTTTTACAAATATGTAAATTAGAAACTCTTTATTTTGAAGTAATCCAGTCTCTTGTGCCTTCTTATAATACAATGTGTTGAAATCTTGCCTAAAGCTAACATACGAGTAGAGCAACTTAATATTGCTCAAAAACTGATTCTTGAAGTTATATTCAAATAAAAACTTCGGTATCCAACTTATTTACATCGTGAGAACTGTACCATAATTGCATGAATATATCACAAAGACACTTTTTTTATATACATTAACATAGCAAATTCATACTATATACTAGAATTAGCTCTAGTCTAAACTACTCGTAAGTAGCAATTCATACAACCTTCTGTTGGTCAAAGAAATAATGTGTATCCGCTCCACTCATATTTAACATTCAGAATATAATAAATTGTTTAATTCCTTGTTTGCCTTTTAATTTAAATTTTAAAATGTTTGTGTTAACAGAGGATATCCATCTTTGTCGTTCCTTAATTAATTGCGTATTATATTATAACTTGGCATATATTATAAGATTAACGTTAACACAGTGTCACCCTACTTCATTATAATGATTTCTCATACCTTCGAGCCGCCTTAGTATCTGTCTGTATAAAACATTTTTGCAACAGTATATCGATATTCAAATATTAAAATCGATATTCAAATAATTTATAAAAACATTTTCGAAATAATTTATAAATCCTTTTTTTCATGTTACTTTTAATTGTGTTTTTTTTTTTTATAAATTTGTTAACCTCGATACAGGATTAATGATAGTGAAGTTAAATTGAATCGTTAATATTGAATTAATGAAACATAAGATGAGGTACGGATAAAGAACAGCACAGACAAAAATAGGAAAAAATTGTACGTCTGAGAGCATTCGAGTCAATGCCTGAACAGGTTTCGGTAGAGTCCATGACTTTAGATATTCTAAATGATAATCTTCCAGGTATAATTTCGTAAAGACTGATTAAAATCGTTTAGACTGGTACCTAAAATTTCAGGGCCCTGGCTTGAGTGAACAAGTCTCGATATTCTCGAGAGTGGAAAATGGTATCCACAATTAATAGAATTTTGTTTGAGGAAAAATACTCCACAATCTTCCTTTCCCCATCTCCTTTCCTTTCCCACTTCCTTCAGCCTCACAACATACTCCAATTGAGGACAGCACAGTTCCATTGGGACTTTTGTATGGTGCGCACATAAGAATGAAAGACATATTCTATGCAATTGAAATTTTTTAACGAAAACACCAAAAGTAAGGAAAAATTGAGCTCGCTTCGGACTCACTGCACAACGCACTTCTATCGGTTTATCTGTAGACTGGAATAATAATGATTATTTTATTAGCTAAAGAGAAAGAGGCAGCATTATTGATGAATTCTGGAGGTAATAAAATTGACCCATTTGTAAGAAAAGCAATCTTTTCGGTCATCAGATGGTGGCTTCTGAAATAATGAAGCTCATTGACAACAGAACCGAACTAGGGTTGGGTTAACGGGAAACTGCACGCGCGGGTGAGGTACTCGTATCTGAATGATGGAAAAATTTAAACAGAGAAAAATGGTAAATAAAATTTGCTCTTAAATTCGCAGATAAGTTTTCATATCGCAATTGAAAGACTGAGCTGTTGAAATCTCAAATGATAATAATTGCGAAATTTGCACAGATGTCTCTAATGCTCACTAGTGAAGAAGTTCACAGAGTCACCGAAAGATGTCGCTAGAGAATAGGTTCACTCTTCTTTTGTTAAAACTAGAGGCATGAGCTCTTGAGACTCACTTTTTTACCTTTGATTTATTTTCACACAGGAGGCCTTAGGAAAATAATTTTTGCAAAGGCTTATGCCGTCTTGGGGGATCCTGTATTGAGGGTTTATTTAAGGAAAAGAAAAAGAGGAAGTTCTGGGATAGAAAAGAATATAAGGGGTAGGAATCTGGGGATTAGTGTCTCCAGGGGTGATAAACATACGAATCCGTCCGTCCCGCTGCAGTTCAAGGCGATGGGTCGAGTAAGTCCGTCTGGAGGGGTCGAAAGGTCTCCCTATACCGGCCTCTCCCTATCCGGTCCGCAACGCAGCTGCGCCAATACTTTTTTTTACGGAAATACCACACAGGAGACCCTGAGGGAAATAATTTCCCTCAAGGCCTATATCATCTTTGGGGATGCTGTGTGGAGAGTCTTTTAGAGGATAGAAAGGAGTGAACTTGGGTCTTGAAGAGACCCATGTTGTAGTATGGAGGAAACACAGAGGCCGGCAGATCATTCCAGAGCCGAGCTGTTAAACACAAGAACGAGTCGTAGAAGCGACCCGTTCTCATGTGACAAATATCAACCGTGTGCAAATATTGGGCACGCGTTTGGTGTGTTTCCCGACTATGCACCGG
>JAHDVE020001823.1:0-34197 GCA_022606495.2 Halesus radiatus | reverse complement strand
CAAAACTATGACCAAAGGTGGGAGGGGAGCAGGTACCTGACCGGGAATGGCGTGTGCTTTGTTTAGAGGGAATATTTTCAGGATTGGGCTTTAATTTAAATTTATTTGATTATTAATGTGTCTACTATTAGTGTTTTTGACTTTACTTATTTCCAATGCTTCTAAGTTATCTAGTCTAATACCTATTCCATTTTGTGGTCTGTTTCTAAGAGGTGGAGAATTTGCCAACTACCTCTTAGAAACAGACCATACATTCAATAAAAATACAGGCACTAGTTTACTGGATAAAAATGGAATAGGCATTAGACTAGATAACTTAGAGGCATTAGAAATAATGAAAGCCAAAAACACTAATAGTAGACTCATTAATAATCAAATAAATTTAAATAAAAGCCCAATCCTGAAAATATTCCCACTAAACAAAGCACCACCCTTGGTCCTTCACTCGCCTGTTTTTATCAATCTATAACACATGCGTATCTTAGTTCATAGTTTAGTATTATACTGCCCTGAAGAAGCTACGGTAGTAGCGAAACCCAGTAGGCAAAAGTATATAATAAATAAAAGTGATGTAAACAAAGTTATTGTTTTTATTTTTAAATTATAATGTCACATCACCAAGTTACCGCTTCATATGAATATGGATTATTAAAACTTCCCAGTGTTAGTTTTATTAATATTATAATGCTAATAATCTTTAAATGTTCCAAAAAATTAAAGAAATAAACATTACTATTTCTGTAATAAATATTTCAGTGTTTTTTAGATATGATTTTACAATTGTTAGTCTCTCACCTATATAAACTTTGCGTCATATAATTTTAATGTCCGCACAAAATAAATCATTACGGCAGTAGTTATTGTAACTCATACACGACGTCAGTCGCACTGACGTCGTGTATGAGAGGGACAACATGAAAGAGAGACGGTAATGTGGATATATAGTATAATATAATGCGTAGGTTACACATAGACAGTATTAAGGAAGGTGTAAAGTGGTAACTAAATCACTGTCCCGCGAAGAGTGATGATTGCCGTTCACGCGTGCAATAAGTAAGTGATTGAATTCTCTTATATTTGGAATAAAGCGTGATTGTATGCATGCCCAAGCAGTGTCACTATAGCCCCCACCTAACTACAACGGAGGGTTTACTTAACCGAAGGAAATAGAAAAAAATTCTAATCGAGGCGACTAAATAGGTACTTAACTGTAACTTACTACTTACCACTTAACGCGCTGTCCACACACGGAGAGTGATGATTTATTTGCCAGTTACACTGTCCTTTCTATTGGCTGCGTGTCGCATAGGCATTAAAAGCATTCAAGATTGTCTAGTATCTCTTAAATATCACCGGAAATCCGAGATTCTGCAGTCTATTGACTATTATTCCGCTATTCCAATAACACAGTTTAATCACAAATAGCAAAAAGTGCTATCATCCAAAAGGCAATGATATTACAGTTACGATCGTTGATAAAATAATAAAATTCGCACAGTGCCACAATCGAACTTCAATCGCGCACAAATTTATGGCAAAATCTTTTTATGAAATGTGTGTTATTATGTTCACTCAATCATCTCCGTACTATAACTCGCAGAAATAATGATAAAAAAATGGTACAGAACTAGACTAGATAACGTGCAGCGGTGCCGGAGCAATCAGTATTGTTTTACGTGTAATTACGTGCCAAAAATATTCTCATTTTTTCGTGGGAAAAAGTACAAAAAGTCCAGCGCTTCGGTCGGAAACTGGGCTAAAGAAAGTGCCTACATTACGGCGCTACAATAGTGAAGTCTTTTTTGTTTCACCTGATGATGCTAGGCGCTTTTTGGGACAGGCCGTTTTCTAACATTTTTTCCCACTGTACGGCGCGTGATAGTAGAATGATATGTAAAAAAATTTGTTAGCGAAATTTTACCGTTATTGCAGCGCGCAATTTAGTCTTAAAACGCTTTTTTTTAAACTGTGATCTTTTTGATTAAACGAAAGAGTTATTAAAGAGTTAGAAGCAGGGTACGAACATAATATCATGTAGATATATTTTTGAAATATTATTATATATTATAAATATTAAAAATGCAGATTAAAATTAGAATAAATAATAATAAGTTTTTTATTCCAGGATGTGGGGAGTTGGTGCAATCCTCCACGTCCCATCTAGTCATACATATTGTACATAACAAGAAAATCAAATAAAATTAAAAATAATATACGATATTAAAATAATGTAAAAATATATTTCAAAAGTAACATACATAACATATTATGGTACACAAATAAAATAAAATAAAAAAGTAACTGTTATGTCGGGCGTGGTTCTGAGTGAGCTCGGACCTAGCGCTCACTCAGGAGTGGCGCTTGGTGCTGGTAGGCTGCGGTCACCACCTTGTTGTCAAAGGTCACTAGCCGCATCCTGGCTCCTGTGTGCTCCGGTGTCTCATCAGGCCGGAGAATCCGTTCATTCGTTGCTCCGTGAACATTGCCGATTCGCTGCTGCATCTTCAAAGATTACAATCTGCACATTTCTGCACAAAGTGAAAAGTTTTTTCAGGTTTTTTTGGGGCTCCAGGCCGGAGCTGGATGCAAATTTCTACAGAAATTTTGTAATGAATTTCTTGCGGTTTATAATTTTATTGTATCTATTATATTCACATAACCACAAGGTAACAGTCAATATACAATTCATAACTGCAGTCGTACCAGTCATTTATTTTCTAACCCACGAATTCCGATATCTACCTCTATTAGGTCTTTTATTATCATTCTTCCAATGCATTATCATTTGAAAAATAATGTTTCTCGTATTTTATTACGGTAATATGACTCATGATGACCGTTATATTAAATTCATTAAATATATTGTTTTATATTTATATTTATTATCGTGTAATTTTTATTCTAATTTTCATGAATAAGAATATGTTCAAATTAGCAGTAAAAAAAATATAGCCTGAATCATGTACATGGATGCATGATATTTCAATAACTTATAGTACAGAATCCTCGAAGTTTTTAGAGCAGAAATTCACTGTGTACCGAATTTTAATGTACACGGTAACGGCGATCATAAATTTATTTTGGATGCAATTATAGTTTTAAAATATTATTACAGTAAATATTTTTTATTGACGCTTTTTAAGATCGAAATTTTTTTAGATTCCAGTTTAGCAAATGGAGCTGTTAATGCAGTATTTTTCATTATTGAAAATTCTACATTTTTACATACTGCTCTCAATGCTTTTCTGTGGACCTTCGAATGTTTTGATTACCAGAAAAACAACGGAAATCCACGTCTATTCTTAATCAAACCTTTCTTGGAAAATATCCGAATATTTAACTAACGGTTACGGCTTTTTTGGTTTTGGTGATAATATTTTCGTTTTAATTTTCAGAACAAATATATGATTTGTTTCTAACTAATTAACTAACATTCACAACTTTTCCCGCAGTGGAATGCAATGAACCGTCTCATAACTCTATTTGGCACATTTTTTAGTTCATTCGCATTCACACATCGCTTCAAAAGTCGACATAATATATACGAGTGTATGAGAATATCGTACTAGAATCCCAACTGTTCGAAGCCAGTATTCCCCATTGGGGTATGTTTTGAGGCTGAAGGATACAAGGGAAAGGCGATACGGAAAAGGAGAGTCGGGAAGTACCTGGCTAATCAGATCTAGTCACCAAACACGGCTCAACCTATTTCAAACATTGTTTCAATTCTAAATTGTGGTCTTTCTCAGAGCAACACTGAGAGTATCTCCCACTTCGGGACGTGCCGTAAAGATACTTTATATTATTTTACATGAATTAGTTGTGAAACAACACAAATTAATGAAATAAATTTTACTTGCCCATGCCGGTTTTTGAACCCGCGGCCTCCGGATTCGTAGTTGTGAGCTTTATCCCTCCACCACGGAGGCCGTTAATCGTCTGATTAATGTTATCTCTCCATGTCTTCCTCCGGCGTTGCCGACTCCTTCTACCGTTTACCATATCTCCTTACAATCCTTTCTTATTTCATCCACTCTATATCGTCGCAGGAAAGCAATACTGCGAAAATGCTTTGTGTACACCATTCCACAGTTTTTTTTCGTGCGTAGATCTATCTGGGTCCCGTTACTCCACAATGAAAAATAAGACCTGTACGGTGTTGAAAAAACGTTCGTTTTGTCAACATTACATTTTTTAATTGATGTATAAACCTCAAAATCCTGCATTTTTTACACGGCCTTGGCTGTTGCAGCAACATTTCTTTCCTGCGACGATGTTTTCAAACCACCTTACCGTCCTTTTCCTTAACTTATTCACCACGCAAAGTTACCGTGGATTAATAAAATCGTAACGTCAAACCCAAATAGTTTGCTTTCTACGATAGTAAAAATGGCTAGAAAAGTAATTTCATATAAAAATAAAGTATACGAGTATATAAGCACTAATAATTAAAAATAAAATAAAAATTTCAAGATCCGCGAGTCACTCGATATCAAACGAAAGTGCTGATTTCAACGTATATACAATATAACAACTCGTATTAAATGTGCCATTCTTTAAAGATCGTTTCAAATAACACATCAATAAAGATAGAAAAAAGTTGATCGGGTCAGAGCTTATACCAGTTGCAACAAAATCATCACCGTGAAATCCAATCACCCCACGTATTAAATTTCAGATAAAAATTAACATTTCATGCATGTATAATTAACACAAAACAACAATGGATTTCCCACATATCGAATATCTGAAAACGCTATTTTGTTGGAATGAGAAATTTGGATGATTCGTACATATTAGCAGCATCTCATCCCATGGTATATCTCAATTATCTTCTTTTTTAATACGTTTTGATTTTCTCGAATTATATTCGCTTTGTAATCAGTGCTTCAAAATCTACATGAAATAAAACCATTAATGCAGATAATATCAACACCTCTCAATGAAAATATGAAACGGACGAATACACAGAAAAAAAAGGTAACGGTTGCGACTGGGACTCTTTATTTTCTGTGTATTCGTCTATTTCATATTTTCATTATGTTCTCAATTGACTAAATAACATATTGAGGTTTGTAATCTTCAATGATATAGTCCTTATAAATTAAAAATATAATCAATTAAAAAAAATGTTGGGCCATGTCAAGAGTCATGACTGTCAATTTGACTGTCCTAAAACGGGATTTGTTTCTAGTTGGGCAGTCAAAGCTTTCTTAAATGTTTTTATTAAATAATGTGTGTTTCAAATAAATAAATTCGATATTCGTTTATATGTCATCATTTCTCGGAATATTGCTTAATTCTTTAAGCACCGCACCCTTTTCCCATATTTATAGCATATTTTATGCTTAATAAGACCTTACATAATTATTTAAAAAAGGGTATATAAATGACTTTTTTGCTTAAAAAAAGGTATTTGATTATTATTTATTTTTGGCCATCAAAAGGTTTTTTTTATTTTTCAAAGGAAAAAAAAACTAACGCACAAACAAATGTATAATTTAAAACAAAAAAAAATTAGTGTTTCATTAATAAATATAAAGATAACATAAAACGAAATAAAAATATTATTTAATTAATTAAAAAATTACTTATTAATTGTTTTTGAATATCCATAAATATCTACATGCTTCGACAACGATGCTGTCATAATCAGGAATATATGGAAAATACATATTATAATATATAATATTGCATATATTCCCGATGATGACAGCATCGCTGTCGAAACACGTAGATATTTATAAAGTGGTGTAAACAAAGTATATATTTTAATTAATTAATTAATAATGACGCCACACGGGATATTCTTCACAAGCGATTCGCAAAATACGGGGCTATTTATTTTACAAAATCAAGAGATATAATTTTTTTCTTCATCTACCAGAGGAAGTGCACTGGTGCTGAAAAGGTTAACTGTAATGTTAATATTTAATATTAAATATGTAAGTTAATGCTTTTATCATTATTTCTAGTCTGAGATATCACGACCTGGCAAATAATAATTACAACCTATAAAGTCATGTTTTCTAAATATCGTTCCGCCAGGAATATAATCGAGAAGTAGTGGTATGCATAATCGAGATACATTTCGAAATACATATCGAGGAAATTGAATATTTTATCAGATTTAAAAACCTCATTGTAATATTTAATCATTGAAGAAAATAATATTAACAAACCTAAATGAAAGATGAAATCGGACAAAAGGACAGAAACTAAAAATATTTCAGTCGCATCTGGGACTCGAACGAAAAATTGAATTCTTTCGACTTTTATCAAAAAGTCAATAGATGTCTCATATAAATAAAAAGTCGGATGTAAATCCGAGACACTGTTTAAGTTTGCAATTGAGTTCGGGTAGAACTTTTTAAACATCATAAAAATAACTGCCAATAATATGATATTAAAAAAATGGAAAATAATATTCACAAACCTTGAATTTGAGATATAATATCGGTGAAGATGACACAAATTGAACTTGTCTCATTATCTAAGTCGGTTGAGCGTTGCCCCGGATAGGCAGAGGACCTGGGTTCGAGTCCCAGATGCGACTGAAATATTTTTAGTTTCTGTCCTTTTGTCCGATTTCATCTTTCATTTAGGTTTGTTAATATTATTTTCTTCAATGATTAAATATTATTAATATAATCGATTTAAATTTATTCGAAGGAATGCATCACATATGTATAAATTAATTAAATAATATACTTTGTAATCTCCACTTTAATCATATGAAGAACATGTTTCGAAATAATTCATAATAATTTGTTGTTACCGAAAACCTTTGTTTTGGTCTGAAGTAAAAGCATTTAATTTTTTTTTTGCAATAACAGAATTAAATAGTTAATTATTTGAAATAAACAACTAAGTGTATGTCACTTTGTTTTTATGAACAAGTCTTAGAAATCAATTATTTTTCTTATGATCATGTAGGAAAATATTACTTTTTTATATAAACAAATTAACATTTTCTCAAATAATTTCCAGAATTCTCGTTTTGATTTTGTACTCAATCAATCGATGTGCGATTTCTAAATAAAATTAACGATTAATTAGATGTTGTCGCCATAAATCGAATCGCCCTTCGATTAAATGTTTCGATAACCGATTAATCGAAATGTTTCGATAACGCCCATCCCTACCCAGAACGCGGCTATCACACGGAGATCGTTCATCCCATTGTCCATAATGCATTATAATGGTTCTATCATCATTATAGTACCGGAATAGAACCTATTAATTTAGTTAAGGCAGTTGAAATATAATGTAATAGATACTTTCCGAGAAAAGTGCTATGAATTGTTGTAATTATTTTCAGTTTGCTTTCTTGTCCACTTTTTTAGAAGCAAAAATAAAATAATATTACGATTCTGACGAATTCTTAGTTTTATTTTTCTTAGATTTTAGACACACTAGAAATGCCTTTCTGTAGATTTGAATGGAATGTTTCTGTCTCTCTTTAACTGCCTACATTATATATTGGCATTCCATTCGATCGAAACGAAATGATGACGAAATATTTTTTTGTGTTCGAAATTTAAGGCCCGACTTTTGGATCACGAAACACGCCCAAATCGCATTTCTTGTGTTATTACACAGAGAAATGCATTCCGTATAGGAACATAAGCACTGCCTATCCTACCTTAAGCATATAAAAATATAAATGGTATAAAAATTTGCAAGAAATCGTTTTATACTTTCAAAAATACGCGCGAAGTTCCAGCTACGAATTGCTACTCCGCGCGCGCTCCACCGACATCTCTACTATAACGTGTCAAAAGCAGGAACTAAGCATGCAAAATGACGAATGTCATATTAAAAAATGTCTGTATTCTACACAAAAAATGTACATGTGTGCGCAATGCACATTCAAGGGAAGACTCGTTTGTGTTAGTGTCCATAAGGGCGTGCCTTTCAGTACAATCACAAGTGTAGCAATCAGTACCATTATGCTGGGTGGTTGAAAAAAAACATGGGTATTTTATATATCCAGTAATTGGTCTGTAATTTGCATAAATGAAGTGGTTTATTTTGTTTATTTTTTTACGTATCTTATAATCCCAACCAACATCGGCTAAAGCCAGCAGCTTAGTCATTCTTAGCGAAAACTTACAACGTCATTGGTAAGATTTATTTAAATCAATTATTTCACCATTTTTCCTACTGCCTACCCCGATTAAAAATCATGTGCACGCCACTGCCACAATAAGAACAGATATATCATGTAGTCCTACCAACTGTCCCCGAGCTACGACCAAACTGCACGGACTATCAAAGCGGCAAAGCCAATGAAAGTTATTCATTTGATGCGTATGATGCGATTTGCGGTAGTATGGATGAACGATCTTAACGACACTTTTGTACGCTTGGTTTCATGTTGATAATGGTTCATATCCCATCTCCTTTGTGTGTATTATCTATGGTTTCACATAACGTATAGAAAAGGCAAGCAATAACCACTCTGTGTCTCGATAATAAATCTTTATATATTGATCAACCCAAGCTTTAATACCGACCTCGTATGGATCGATCGAGTATCGTGATGGATTCAATTAAATACAATGACTCCGGACTCAGAAGAATGTCCTAATTTAAATCCTGTTTGGTTTTACTTCATTATTAGTCTACTACTACGCCAGTGGGCAGGACCAAAGGATTTACAATTTACACGATTTACGATGTTGTAACAAATAATAAATTATTGGTTTACGGATGCAAAACTGGATTCGGGAAAAACGAGTCAATCGAATGATTCGAGGAAATTGCGTCAGATAAAATGACATTACTTCACTAGATCCAATGGATCCGAAGTTTTAAATAATGAACTGCACATGGGACCTGACTATATTTAATGTAATGTATTTAATGTATGCAATAATATATTTAATGGTTTAATTAATTTATGAATATCCCAGAGTTATAGACAATCTCAGTATTTGCTTTTGCCCTGGTGAGAGACCCCCATTCTGAAACGAATTGTTGTTTTGAAATAGCTTTAGCCATGTTTGGTGATCAGATTTGAATGGCCATCTACTTTCCATCCAACCTTCACCGTCATCTTCCTTTTCCCACTGTGTTCCTGAAATAGCTCATACTCGTGGCGCTTTAGCGGCAAACCGTGGAAGCGTGCAAATCTAAGGAATTTGTTAAGTGAGCAGGTGCACAGGGGGATATGTTAACACTAGTACGCAATAGTATTTTCCAAGAATCAACGAATTTTTGTTGTTGATTGTTGTATTTAAATTAAAATAAATTAATTAAGATGTTATGTTCTCGTATTAAAAACTACAAGTTTCTAGCGTAAATTGTGATGTTTGTATTAAAAATATTTTTTTATAACATGCGTTCTTATATTGCTTAGCCATAAACGCTATCTTGTCGCTAGACCGCTAATCTCCGGTGCAGTGATATGATGAAATTCCTTCGGAGCTATACATAATTATGGAAAAGACTAACATTGGATTTATAGATGAGGGAATTTTTTTCTTCTTCTTTTAATCTCCGATTTAACTCTCATTGAGATATGCCACAAACCGCCTCTGGAAGTAACGCTGTGATCTGTATTGTACTCTCTCCTCTGAGCGATTCTAAGAGTACTTTCCACTTTGAATGAATAATTAATCAATAAATATTTACGAAATGTTGCACTTAAGGATCAGTTCTCAAAAAATCGTCCTAAACACCACTTAGAAGATTGCTAACTCAGGTATTTCTAATGCTATACTGATAGTTAGGAAAATGTATAAGGTTTCCAAAGATAATGATCCCCAAACTGTAATCTTTAAATTATATGAAACACAATCCCAAAATGTCTGAAAATATGTGCAATTTGAAAATCAGTGAAAGCAATTTTGAATATTTTACCCAAAAGTTCAGTACGTATTTCATACACAATTTAAAAGATTGTATTTGAGGATTATTGTCTTTGAAACCTTATACATTTTCCTAATTTCTCGTAGATAATTTAGAGATAAATCACTCGTAGTCTTTCTTGAGTTAGCAACCTGCAAAGTATACATTTTTGGGTGTTGAGCATTAACATTTTTTTTTCCATTTAGAAACGATTTATTTAGACTGGCTACTGACAGTAGCACTCTTTCGAAATATCAAATATTAAATTAAAATAAAACATATTGGCAAAAGACTTACAACAAATTAATTATCCGTTCTTATTTCTGTATTTTCTTTCCAGGTAATTATTCAATTATTCGCACAATAATAGCAATCATTGACACCGGATCTAAGACTCAAACAACGTTCAATTCATTATCTCGTATCAGACTAAATACTTGGAAATAGTGTTCAAATTATACACCGCCTTTAACAAGGTCATAATGTTATCGACCCTACAAGGTTGTGCCGAGTATTTAACATAAATAATATTGTACTTTTTAAACAAGAATATAATAAAGCGCAATACAATACACTTATATAATTCAGAGTTTCCGACACTGTGTTTAATTTAAACAATTTATTTTCCTTGTGGGTACGTGTGGGACATTTTCAAAATTGGAACAGATGTTTGTTTAAATTTTGTCAAAATATAAAATAATCTAACCTGGAGATGACAAGTACTACTTTATAATCTTAATATTATAAATGAAAACAATTCTTTAAAGTATTAAAGTTTATTTTAATATACAATTTTTCCAATAAGATGAATTAGTGGAATGGTGTAATTCAATTAATAACTAACAACACCAAATAAGTCAAAATGTGAAGAAATCTCAAAGATAGTTTTACATTCGGATTTGACTGGTGCAACATTAACAGAGGGTAATTCCAAATCTACAAATAATAATGCATTGTCGCAATGAAGATCTTTACTACAGCGCCATATTACTATTAAAGTAAAAATTAAATGAAGTTCAAGAGAGCTGGTAAACCGGGAAAACCTATACGCTAACTCGTAAGACCCTTGTCTGGATTCCAATGACCGCCGTTGAATACGATACTATCCGTTCCTACAACGCTCCTCCCCGTGACGCTGGTAATCTTTTCGAGAAGCTACTATCGCATTGCTCTATGCCGTAGGGTTGGTTTAGTATCATATAAGGTGTTGACTATTATAGAGGAGGCCAGGGTAAGTACTCGTATCGTTAAAAATCCACAAGCGATAACGTAGGTGTACCTATAATATTGTATTTTTATGAGATTTTTTTTTCTTCTATATTCGAAAAGTGTAATATTTTTTGTTTCTATAAAAACAAAAGTTGTCAGTTTTCACCTTGGAAAGGGGTAAATAAAAAAGATTTTTAAATATTCAAATTCTATAAGGGTCGTAGCAGTTCTTACCCTAGGTCGGTTGTGTCTTTTTGATATAACAACAAATTTCATTAAAAAAATTGGTTAATTTATATTTACTATGAAAACAGAACGTTTTTTTGATAAAATAACATTATTAAAACTGTGAAATTAGGTAATAATTACTAACTTAAATTTTACTGTCTTCGCAAAAGTATTTTTATTTTATTTATTTAAATACGACGGTTAAATTAAAATATAATAGAATTTTTAATTTTTTTTTATATTTTCCTTTTTAGGTAGGTTGTAAAAAAATACTAATTTAAATACATTTAAAAAAAATGTTATCATGTTTTTTCTTTATAATCTATCACTGTTCTTAATCTGAAATTCACCACTTGAAAAATGTCCTCCATAATACAAGTGAACTCCCAGCATGATAGAAAACATATATAATATGTATAAAAAACATGCTTAGTTAATAAAAAAAATAAAAACAAAACAAAACAAAAAGTTTATACAGCTTTCGAAATATCGGTCACGGTTTTACAAAGCTTGGGAACTCCCGGTATAAAAAATGTAGGTAAGTACATAATATATTAAAGCTACTGTCCCCGAAAACGAGGTAAGTGTTCGTGAAACGTCGCATTGCCGACATATCATGGTCACCTCGCCGCTTTGATGCCATAACTTCAACTCTAAATTATTAAAGTAAAAAAGGACACGTGTTCTGCATTATTCATTGTTAAATTGACTTTGCAAATCAATCAAATCATATTTATTTACATATTAATCATTAGTTAGATAAAATCATTGTAGCTGATATGCTACCTTATATAATAAAAAGACTTAAACGAAAAAAAATCTTTGTTTAAAACCACTTTATTAAATTTATACATATGCCGACCGGTTTCAGTTGATCTTAACCTTCCTCAGAACTGTTATTGTTTTGGCATCTTAAATGCATAATTGTTGACTACCCACCCCTTCCTACCCGATCCAATTCCTATTGTCACGGGGGAACAAGAAAGGGCCAAAAATAGTTGGAACTCTACGCTCGTCGCGCGATGACAAGGAGTTCAACGCCGCGATATCAGAGCGGCTGGCCAATTTCGGATTAGTGAAGTTATAGTGAGGTGAATTTAAGTGCTAAGGATATCCACGAACAAGGTAAGCTTATTCAATTTCCGTGGTATCCTCCCGTTTCTCTTCAGTCCTTCACTCACCTCTTTTTTTCTCATCTGGTTCTCCAGATTAAAATCGCCGCCAGTTCCAGAATTGGGATTCTTTCAGAGCTGTCAAAACAGTAATTATATGAACTAAATTAAAATAAAGAAATATATTAGGATGAAGATAGTTAAAAGGGGGAAATAGACAGCAATCAGAATTGGACAGGACAGAGCATCAGAGAAGGGGCGATAAAGGGGTAGGTAGAAGGGTAGGCTGAGGGATGGGGAAGGGCATGGAACGAAAGGGAACATCCTTAAAATCGGACTTTGGGTTAAATCTAATTGTGTATTTAAAATTTGACAATTACTTTTTTATTAGTTTTCGGTATTTTTAAAGTATATTAGTAATTAAAGCACAAATCTATTGTATTTTTATGTATAGATTGACAAATGTATAAATTTAATAAGGTGGAATAAAAGGTATTTTTGTCAGTCAATCCAAAAAGTAATCGCTTTCTTGGACAATTTTATAATAGATATATCGACATTAATGTATGTTACTTACAATCTATATTTTTTTAGTGATTTAAAAAAATATATTAAATAGTCTCATTTCCACTACAGTTTCATTGCAAAAGGCTTTTTGAGGATGATTTTTATTCCATTTTTAAAAATAGCATTATTTTCAGTTCTGTGTACCTTTTAAAATTTATATTAGAATATATACAGATAATGAAGAGATAAAATATCATTGAACAGATAATTCCAAGCAGTCTGATCTGTACTGATTCTAAAGAAAACGGATGTTGTTTGAACTCCTAGGCCCCAGACAGGCCAATGAAATTGATTGATTGTTCAAAAAATAATTATTACGACATACGAAAATGCTTATTTTTTTAAAGGAGAACGTACTGGAAAGAAAAAAAGTGTATGAGAGGTGGGTAGGAAGATGGGGGTCACTGTGTCCAAAAGAAACAGACGAATTAATCTACCCCTCCCACTCCGGTGCAAGGCGATGTGTCGAGAGAGTCCGGCTCACGCGATTCGGCCCACCACGTAGCAGGTTGGCAGACGCGTTCGCAGTCAACGCCTGGCATAAGTCTCACCCCATGAACCCGGCACCCCCGCTAAGTCACCAACCGTAGCGTACAATTTTTAGTGATCTATGGCAGACGTGTTGGTTATCCAATGAATGGTCCCCGGAGATGCCCCTTAAATTGGGATTTATAAAGCTAAAAGCTGTTTTCAATTTTCATTAATCGTTTCTCATTAGAGCGATGCTGAGAGCATATTTCAGCCTTAACACTGTTTTTAATTTATAATGATTATTGTACCTATACGTGGGAAATCTCTTATATTAATATATTCTTGGTCGGATTTTAAACCCTCGACCTGTGTGCCCAGATTCAAGGTTCTTTCCTGTCTTCTGTGGAGGCCGTTGTACAAGCAAAGTGGATGCAATTGTAATAAATTAATCATAAATTCATCATAAGTTCATCTTAAAACAGTGTTTTCAGAAAAAAAAGTTATATTAATAAAAATCACCATTGTTCATCCACCATCTCACTTTATTTCACAGCAATAATAATTATTGAATATTTTTTATTACCTCATTTTCCCATACTGTCTCATCTGGATCGTTGTTCGTTTATTCGACGACCTCCATGGTCGAGGGGTAAGGCTCTCGACTACGAATCCGAAGGTCGCGGGTTCAAATCCCGGCGAGCGCAAGTAAATTTTATTTAATTAATTTGTGCTATTTCACAATTAATTAATTTAAAATACATATATAAATATAGTATATTTGCGCACGTTCCAGAGTGGAAGATACTTTCAGTATCACCCTGGTGAAAGACCCACCATTCAAAATTGAAACGTTGCTTGAAATGGCTTTTAGCCGTGTTTGGTGACCAGATCTGAATAGCCAGGTATTTCCCTACCTTCCCCTTCCCCTTCTCCTTCCCTTCCCCAATACTTTCAGCCTCACAACATTCCTCAATTGGGGATCCTATAGTTTCACTGGCTCCAGACGGTTGAGAGCAGTTGGGACTCTTGTGCTGAATTTATAATTAAAAAAAAAAATTCTACAAAGCAAGAAAATATCTTCAACCCTTAACTTATCACTTTGTTTTCATATTTCCCGGTGCCAATGGATTGTTAAACCTTATTTTAAAGTTATGGCTACTACTACCGATATTATTTAAGATTTCAAATTGATTCTATTACCCTACCTTTAAGGGCATTCGAAACATAGTTATAACGCTACGCGTTGACAGATGGCGTTATTTTTATTATTTTATTAAAAATCATCTTTAACACGTAATGCTTTTAAATATTGAGATTAATTATTTGTTGGCCGGTGCACGTACGGAATATGAAATGGAAAAAAAAATGTTATTTGAAAAACTTGTAAAAATACTATTTTTTTATTGAAATACTAACACATACGGTACATTAGCTACTTTAATTCTTTTTTTGTCTCTATACTACCCTTTGTGGCTTATTATATTAACTTTCAATACATACGAGGTGTGTTCAAAAGAAAAGGTGAATTTTGAATTTTCGCGGGCTGTGTACATTCGGTTATCGTTTTTTTTGTTGTTATGTTGGTACACATATGTTTATAATGTGTTAGCATTATCATTATCTATTTTGGATCAGTGGTTTGTTTTTGATAACTGGAAAAGTTAGTCACCTTTTCTTTTGAACACATCTCGTACATACGTAAATACGAGTATGTTCAAAATCTAATTTTTGAAAAAAAAAAAAATTTAAGAAAGAAAATATGTGTTATATTCGGTTGAGCACCATATTGTTTATTAATGTAGATAAGAGTCATTTTAAATGTTTTCAGAATAATATTTATATCGTTTACATCAACAACATTTTATTAGATATTTTTTCTCTGGTAAGCGATGTAATTTCTGACTCTGAGCATTGGAACTCTCCCTAATCGAGTTAGTGATTTCATTGTCTTTGACCAATTTATTGCAGTTGCGCCAGAGAGAGAATCTTTATTCACCATTGTTGTTTTCTTTTATCAGGGTATAAAGCCCACTAATCGATGTGGCTATTTACACGCCATACCAATATTTAATTTTGCGGGATTTTTAAAAGCGTCATATTTCAATGGAAGTGAAGTAGCGACCTGTAAATAGTCATTTACATTTTGAGGCACAAGCAATTTATTGATTTTTAAGACTCAAATACTAGACTAATTAATTTGTCTGCTTTATACCAGAGAGAGTTGAAGCTGCTAATAATGTAAGAACCTCGTTTAGCAGGTGTCGCTAAAAGCATTAGCAAACAAGTAAATTAAACGAATACCTCAACATCTTCTTCAAACACCACAAATCAACAGAAACAAATAATACCCCATTGACATCTCCCACTCATCAATACAAATCAAATAACTACTGCAACACTGTGTAGTACTATAACTACATAGTAGACAAGGCGTATTTGAATACAGACACTACAACGGGCCATCCCGTTGCAGAGTGGTAGGTATCCACTACCTCTACACAGTTGGTAGATGGTAGTCTACTCTGTAGTGTGGTAGTTGCTGTGCCGGTAGTTGGTTGAACGCCGTACCGTTATGCAAAGCGTCCTTGGTTATCGTAAGCAAGTATGGGAGAACGGGGTCTAGCGTCGTACGTAGGCAGTACTTATTGAATTTACTATGTAGATGTAGTGAAACGTGTTGCAGGGCTTGGGAAAAATATCATTTAAATTTTATACCAGTATTTTTTTTTATAATTTCTTCAAAAGATTGGTATTCACTTTGTGGCGTCATTATTAATAAATGAATTTAAAAATATACTTAGTATTCACCACTTTATAAATATACATAGATATCTACATGTTTCGAAAGCGATGCTTCATCATCAGGAATATATGAATATGGAATCTATGTATATTTATGAAGTGGTGAATACTAAGTATATTTTAAAATTCATTTATCAGTATTTTTTTGTTTGTTTGATGACCTATCAATTTGTTTAAGTAATTACATTGTGTTGCCTTTTGGTGACGTTGCTTTCCTTTTTACTTACGTTAAATTATTAAAATGTTATTAAATGTCATAATTTTTTTTATTAACTTTCTTAATTTAACCCACCGAAGTTTCGCGGTGGGGGCAAGAAACGTTTTATATATATATAAATAAAACAAAATCTGCGAAATTTGGTGCTTTTGGTTGCAGTTATATTAATCCGTTAAAAATAACTCAAAAACACAAATTTAAAAGTTAAATTATAGAATATCAGTAAATTATTTATTCTACAAACTCTGAAAAATATATTAAAAAACAAAAATCGAATAAGTAAGGGAACTAATAACGTGTTTTATTCTACTCAAATTAATACTAAATTAATCCAAACACACAGCAGATTTATTAGTCCTCGCACATTCAGTCCTTCACCAAAAGAAATTCGAACGTCATATAAAATATCATTCTACGAGAAAGATGTAAAATTATGGCTAACTGATCGAGAGGTTGAACATTACTTCTTTAAAATCTGTTCCTATCTGTTTCACTTAACTACAATAATTGTTACTAAAACTGTAACTTAAAAAAATTCATTACATGTTATATACTTTCTTACTGTCATATTAATTAAATTATATGTATTCAATTACTCAGATTGTATTTATATTACGTTATAATGTTGAAATAAAATATTTTATTTGCTGTTTTTGTAAAACTATAGGAAAATTATAGGAAAAAAAACATTGAACTTAAGTTTCATGTAACTGTTCTAATTTTGGTAGACGTAGGACATTTCTTCTTATGTCAAAATAATATCGATTCATTTACCCTTAAGTGGCGTGGTGAACAAAGCTAACTGGAAGTGGGATCCACAATGCCATTTAAGGGATAACAACATTTAAGGGATAGCATCTTAATAAGTGTTTTGGTCTCCAGTCTACAAGTGGGTATCAAATAAAACTGTTTGAACATACTTGAGATCTGTACATCTTCAGCTGAAAACTTTTGAATAATCTGCTAGCCCTATACAGAACACCCAACGTTCTGAAAGCCATCATAATTCACAATGAATACCGATAATTTGTAATTGATCGCACGTGTTTTTCTTGTGTTTTCGAATTGGTGGGATTGACGAGCTCCTTCGCGGTAAAAGGTATGATTCTCGGTCCAAGCGTTATGGCATCCGATTAAAGAAATTTTACAATTTTCATATCGGTATTAATATGTGTTTAGGATTTTTACAGTTGTTCTCAGGATACTCTCAAATATCTTTTCGTCATTGCTTTATGGAAAGCTTTTCAAATATTCAAACATATATTTTAAATATCAAAGTTACAAGTTAAAATGTACTATTTCAACAGTCGTCAAACACTTGAAACACGGTGACAGTAGTGACATGCATTTTCCATATAGTCGCCGGTTTTCCCTAATGGCTTCATTATTTTCTCGTTATTCGAATTGATTAGATTATCTCTCTCTGTTCCTGTTTCAATTCATGTTATTTGTTATCTCGCGATCTAATTTGTCTTGCGTAATTTTAATCATAAGCTTTTATAACCGTTATACTCGTACAAATAAATAAACTCCTGTTAACCATTCGTGAATCACTTCATTAATCACAGATCCCAACACACGCTCTTTTGATTTATGTTATATTTAATATAAATACACGAAACTTATAGGAATCCATCAATACTTAATTCGTATGCACGCTAATTTCTAAAATGATTACTGATTCCTAAAATGGTGACCCCAACGTGGTAAAAACTATGACTCTGTCTAAATATTATTGCATCTGAAGGAAGGAATTTCACCATTTTAATATGGTATTAATATAGCTAGACTTTTTTGCACTTGTTTCTGGGATACTATCCACTATTTTCGAGAAATGGGATTCTAATTAGGTGTAAAAAAAATGCTCTTTGGAGATTGTCACGACAGTTAACAAGAGACATATTAAAAAAAAAAAATCACATTTTTTTAGCAATGATATGGAAAGCTTTTCAAATGAGTAAATATATTTTTTTTAAATTACAAACTTTACATACTAGTCTATTTTTAAATAAGCGTTTTTATGATAGGTAAAGTTCTAGGTTCCATCTGTGTTTATATAAAATCAATTAATTTATTATTATTGTTATTAATATTATATTTTCTTTCTTTACAGGTGAGTAACATCTTTATATCACATACGTAGATGAGACATGTTCATCAAAAATGACTACATTTCATAATCTAAATAGTTGCAGCATATAAATAATCAACACAAAAAGGTATGTTCCAATTTTTATTTCTAAAACATAACTTTTCCAAGGCATTACTTTAAATTTCTTATTGTTAAAGGTAAAGGAAAAGCAATTTAAATATTTTATTAAAAAAAAAACTTTTAGCACGTGACGCTTTTAAATATTGAGATTAATTGGTTGTTGGCAGGTGTACATACGGAATCTAAAATGGAATTAATTATTATTGTTAGTTTAAAGCTCTAGTCCTTCAAGAAACTTACATAAAGACTATATATGTAAGTGTTACAGTAATATATCTTTATTTGTCCTGCTGGGGTTCAATTTTTTTTCCTCATTTTATAGAAAAACCTTCAAAGTATTTTTTGAGGATGTTCAAAATGTTGATATATTTTATAAAAAAATACGTAGGGCGGTCAGAAAAAGGTTGTATTTCTTATTTGATTTTGATAAATGCTAAAGCCTTAGTAATAAATAAAAAAAAAACGTAATAAATATTTTTCCATTTAAAAACACAATTTTTATCGTGTAAAAATATTATCATTATTCCGAAATAATAAATAATCACTCTCCGATGTCTCTATTCCCCTTAAGCCCACAACCCCTTATCAAAGCAGCTTACAGGTTTGCCATGGAGGATGTTTTAGGTTGGTCATCACAGGTGTTTCGATATCGGAGGCTTCATTATATTTGGAATGCGTTCCAAATACCTATCATGTTTTCAGACTTCTATTTGCGTGTATATTTGCAATTTATAAAATAAACCAGTTAAGCCTTTGTAATCGTGCATTAAAAGCTAATAAAGCATGTCTGGCGATGGCCCTTGGGATGTCACGACTGTACGACTGTGTTGTAGTTTTCTCGTTAGGCCGCTCTGTATGCCGTCCGCAGAGGAATCGCGATCGTATTTTACTCGGACACAAAGGGATATGCAGTGAAAGTAGAGCAAATTGGATGACTGCTGTGATTGTGCCTGTCTCGCTGCATGTATCTACTCGCGTATGCAAATAGTTCTGCCTGCATTCTGAATATCTATGCACATGTTCGCAGATATATTCCGGCCCCGCAATTACCTTAGAATTCATCGTATTTATGGTTTTCGTTTATAGAAGACCCGGCGGCGATTTCAAAAGCAATCTTGAAAGTGCAATAAAACTGTTTAATAACCTACGCCATTAGGCGTCCGCTGCAGTACAGAAGTAAATATGGTTAATTAAACCCTACACTGTCCGATTAAAAAAAAAGTGCGGATTAATGAAAACATATAATTTTTCTGCTTGATAATAATTTGAAAAAATAATACATTACCGTCTTGGTGAAAAATCCACTTCAAGGCACTGCACAAGTATTCCTTCCTATTCTCTAATTTTGTACAAACAGAAACAGAAAAACACACTTTGTCCCTTCGTACACAAGGCTACGCAAGTATCCTGTACCTAAGTTGTGTACTCAAGTCGCAAGAAATTGTCCCGCGTAGTCCTTAAATATAGCTACTGAAAAAAGACCTTGGTAAACTGGCGATGTGCATCTGATCGTCTACAATCGGCAGCAAAGGGTTATCCGAGGATTGCGAATTTGTCGATGTTTATGGAGATGAACTATTAACATCATTATTTTAGTAGTTTGACTACTAGTTTAGTAAATTACTCGGTTTATTTGATTTTCCATCGATATTCACAACATTTTTATAACCGGGTAACCAATATTTCGAAATTGTTGTGAGGAAATGAGCTATTAATTTAACTGATATCTAATAATGTTAGCAATTTATGAATTATAAATAAAAACGCATCGAAGTATATATTGGAATTAACTCACATAAATGTTTTTATGAAACTACTCAATTTTTCTAATCATTGAAGATATTATTAACAACTCTCAAAATAAAATATGAGACCAAAAAGACATAGAAAGCTGGGCTCCTAATCCAGGACCCCATGGTCTAATCCATTGAGCTACAGCTACATAGTCATTTTTTATCGGTATCATTCTTCGATTTCTAAGAATTGTCAATATCCTTTTCTACTCATAGGTCGAGTCCCAGCTGCTGCCATTATATTTTTCCTTTGTGTCTTTTCTGTTTCATGTTTCATTTTGAGAGTTGTTAATATTATCTTCGATGAATAAAAAAAAAAACAATTTTTATTTATTCACTCATTTCATTGAGTGCGCTTGAAACTCAGTGTACTTGTGTGGGTGGTACAACTTTTTACCACATACAAACAGCATCAGTGGAGATCGTAGAAATATGTGAATGTATATGTGAGAGGTCGTACAAGAATGGTCCATTGATCGATAAGCTTTTGACTACAGTTAGCTATGCATTCCGAAGATGGTATACAATGTGAATAGCAAACAATTGAATATAAAGATTTTTGACATATATGGTTGAGAGATACTATTTTGCTGATAATAGTTAAAAAAACGTACCCGATGATTCATTTTTTTTGGCTTTGAATAACAATCTAAATAATAACAGACTAATATTTATAAAGATTGTGTATTTACGTTATTAGTGATATCAAGGCAATATATATATATATTTTTTTTTTTAAAGAAAGAAAATATTCCCTGGTTACAAATAACCTGATAGTATTTTAAAATCCCCTACTACAATCTCATTAATCGGAAGATGTTGCTTGTATCGTAAGCCAGCCAATGAATTGAACTCACTATGCCTGGGTGAGACCTAAACGCCATGCCAACTCAGCCACTGACCGGACTTTCTTCAGAGTATATTTTGCATGGACTTGGGAAGAAATCATTCCAGATCTTGAAATTCAAACTCAATTTTGGTTAAAAAAGACAATTCAGATTTAAAGCCTTACTTGAAGTATTATACAGCAAAGGAATAGGAAGATTAAAAATAGAAACGGAAGGAAATTTTGTAAAATACCTAATTGGGATATATATGTGAGTTTATTTTTATTTTATTATTGTGATAGCTGTTTCAGCATTCAAGACTATTTCTAAACTGTGGTTAGGCCACGTTGAGATGTATTTGATTATTTTTACCCCCATCCGATTTCAATTTTTACGCTGCTTAAAATGATTTAATAATAATGTTTTATTATCTTTTTTTAAATAACAAATTAATAAAATCCTCACTGGAATTTCCCATGTTGAGGATTTCATTTCCAAAGTATGAAGTTAAATTATATTAAATTGCTTTAATTTATTACCGTTTAAACCGATTTACTGAAAGGTAAATTAATTGTGATAAGGGATTTCAATAAAATAAAAACATAAAATAATTAATAATCGAGATATGAGAATGGAGAAGGGAAGGAAATAGGAAAAGGGAAGTTTGGGAAAAGATTGCCTATTCAAACGTGGTCATCAAACACGGTTAAGCTTTTTAAAGAAACCTTTCTATTCTGAATGGTGGTCTTCCACCAGGGCGATACTGAGAGTATTTTCTGCTGACATTCATAGAAAAATTGATGTTGCAGGAAAACTTTATGGCTATTTTTATCGCAAATATAGGTTACAATTGATATTTAAAAAATGTTGCCCTTTCTAAACGGATTTTACAGGTATGCTTTTACTGCCAAATACATTAATTAAACGACTTCCGTTGACAACGCCACGGCGAATAATTGATATATGCCAAGTGTTTCTTTGAGACTTGAACATTTTCGTCTTGGGAGTCGAGCACACGACTGGCTGTTGTTCTAAATCATCTTTCACCCTTGGCATTTACATTCATAGGTAATCAAACGTATTTAATAAATTTCCGCGGAAACGTTATATCAGTACCGAACTAGTTTACCAGTATGTGTCTCTAGGTGTTACGGTGTATTGTAACATAAAAAAAGGGATTACAATTCTCATTCATTGTTAATGCTGAGGAGTGAGCAAAAATTTATCAATGGGTATAAATGTACGAATATTCAGAACAGGTGATTTCAGTGGTTATTGCTTTTACAAAAAGAGAATAGCCCCGTACTATGCACAAATTTGAGGTTGAAATTGAAGACCTCAGTGGAAGAGCGGTTAAGGTCATCGGAATCAATCGGTCAATTCATCCAGAGGACGCGGTATCGAATTCTTGGCCATCACATTTCCCTAACCCACTCTCTTCAGTCTTACAGCATAAAATATAGGAACACAAGACAAACTGTAACATTTTTCTGCAACACTTACACAACCAACTATCAGTCTCATTCATTAACCAATAGGATGCATGATCTGGGCAACAAGTTTGAAGGTATTGTTGATATATTTGCTGACACCATTTATACAGTAAGGCATCATCTATACTAGCACTTCAACAAATCCTACAATATGTAGTATTGTAGCTTGGATAATGTAGCATTAATGATTGATGTTAAAATATTATTTTAGTGTTCTATTTTATGTCACTGTTAAACGTTTAAAAAAATCATTATTTCATGGTTTAAAATCTCTATGTACTTATAATTTTTGATAGCTCTTTATATTATGTTCTAAAATCCATGTAAAAGCTCAGATGGGCGTATAATCAAATAAATAACTTTTCATAAAATCGGTATTAATCAATATTGGTTGCCTATCATTCAGTTACTTCGTTATTTTATCTATTTAATTTATTAAAGACCTATTGGACTTCTGCATGGAATAGTAAGTAACATTATGAAAGTAATGCAGTGAATTTCAAACATTATCATTATGACTAGTAATAGTATCAAAAGTGCAATCATATTATTGTTATTTAACATTGAGATGCAAAGCATGGAACGAACAATAAAACTTTTTACACAAAAGCATGAAATTAGTATATCGAACCGTGAAGGTTAACTTGTAATATTAAAAGTATTTACTATA
Source organism: Halesus radiatus (assembly GCA_022606495.2). NCBI lineage: Eukaryota > Metazoa > Arthropoda > Insecta > Trichoptera > Limnephilidae > Halesus > Halesus radiatus. The sequence continues at coordinate 10,741 of JAHDVE020001823.1, read as the reverse complement.
ATAATGCAAGTAAATAGAACCAGATAAAACATGATAATGCAATATACCCATACAAATAAGCACACGATTAAGTGTTATACGAACCAGTCAAGATAACCAATAAAGATACTTAAGGTATAACATTATTACATAAAATAAGATACATAAATTTAATGATTATCAGATAGGATTGAATTTTTTATACTTTAACGAGTGCTTCCTGACCTTATTTGAAGTAAAAATGTAATTGATATTTTGGTCTCCGGTGACATAGTTTTTTTTTAATTCACCTAAAAACATGAAAGGTTTTTAACAGGTAGGGTTAAAGTGGGAGCTTGGGCGGTTTTCTGACTATGTGATTAGTGACGATATCTGATTTTTTTACTATATTTTAAAAAAAAGCTCCTTACTCCAAATAAGGTCGGGAATCACTGGTTAAAGTAATTCCGAAACGTCTCTTAACACCCTGTATACATTTATGGACAGTTACATTTTTAACCATTTCTGCATAATTTCTCGCGGGAGATCCCATGCACTATTTCATGCTCTGAAATCAAGAACTTATATTTACCAGAACACGCCAATCAGCAGAGCGACTCAACTGCAAAACGATGCTGCATTGACCGTTGACATTTTCGATATCACATACCGACAATTTTGTAACTATATTTTGACCCACGTCACAAAATAGTTATGAAAATGCCCCCATGACTTTCATAATTTACCTATCAACCTTTCAATTCTTGCTTGTTTGATACAGACTTTGATTTTCAGTATTTGCTAAAATCATTAATATTCAACTGTTTAATTACTTATACTATTTGTTATTTTCGAAACACATCTATCTATATTTTTTACAATTTCGCATTTATGGTAATATATCTTAATCTCTATAATATATAAGTGTACAACTGTTTTAAAAACACTGAAAAATAAATAAATACTAATATTTAAAGATGTATAAAATTTAGAAGAGGATAATTATTTTGATAAGTTGGCAACACCACGCATAGGAGCACGACGAGACATCAAATTAGCTCTTCTCTGAACATATCTGATAAAAAGATCGCATCTTCGCGAGACAAAAAGCTGATAGAACCGCGACTTAAAAACGTCAATTTCCTCTTGCAAAAACGGAAGGCCGCATTTTTCAAAGGGAAAAAGCGTTTCGCTTGGCTAGGCGCCAGTTGTACTGAACCTAGTCGCTCAGTTTGAAGCCATGCCCTGAAAAATACTCCGAACGCGAATCAAGGTCACAGCGGCTCGGTTTTTCCACTACCTCTATTTTTTAGACACTTTAATATTTATTTATAACAGAAGTAATGCTTTTTTGATGCAAAGTAATGCCGGCGATGATTGCAGGTTGAGTGCTCGATTTTTTCACCGTGATTGATAGCCGTTCACATTGAAAACATTGATTTATAAATTACTAGTACTTGTTGAATTGCCAAAATTGCCCTGATTAAGCAAATGGTCTGGTAACTATAGTGACTAGACTATGCCACCGCGTATTTGTGAAAAAAATAGTCTAAACGCCTAAAATTTTAAAAAAAAATTCAGAATTAATAGACTTGCCCTAAGCGCCATTTCGACGGCTGGGGGCAATGATCAGGTAATACCCATTTTGTCACCAGTGTAGTTCGTTTTGCGTGATTTTGACTACATAAACGGAGTCAAACTTAATACCCTAACAAAATCATCGGTTTATGTAGACAAGCCAAACCTTTTCACTCATTTGCTGTTTTACTTAAATTGGCGATGAGCCTAACTCGCCCCCCTTATTCTTTTTCTTCGCCTTGCATGTTAGGGTATCTCTATGTATTATTTGCTCTGTGAAGTTTACCTTACCATTTTCCGAATTTACTGATATTTGTTCCTATTTCAATTGACAAAATGTAACGACCGTGTGCCTGTCATCAAGTATGATCGAGCATTCTAGAACAAGATTATAAGATACTCTGAACTGTTTTCCTATGCCTATTTTACATCACCTATTACTCTTGATAGTAGATTGTGGTAAGTTATTTGACTATCGTACCGCCATCCCAATCCTCAGTATAATATTAATGTAAAATAACACAATAATAGCTGTTCAAGAAAAATTGTATGAGGAACTTAATTAGTGATGTTTCGACTAGAGTTTAACAAAGGGAACTAAATTTATTCGAGTGCTTTAATCGCGGACTTACAAAAAAGGTGTTAATCAGTTTAATATAAAAACAGTTAATTATTTTATTTTATTTATCAACGGTTGATGCATTTTGTTTTAAAGTTAGTTTTTATTCTATCCTTCAGAAAGCACGATGTGTCCCAGATTAGTACTAAAACGTTACTTATGATGCGTAAGGATCTTTCGTCGATGCGCACAAGTCACTGAATGTGCTGGCACCACCATACTTGATGGATATTTGCGTGAGGGACAATCTTGCTTGGAGGCAACTCAGGCTCAGGTGATGCGTTCAACAGACTGGTTAAACCCTCTTTGAACATTTGAAATTTGTTATTTTATTATCATCTTCTGTTGAATGTTGGGACTAACTCAATAAATGGACGTACAAGTTCCTTTAAAAATTCATGGATTGATCGGAAATTTTTCGTATTTTTCTATTATCGTAATTTTTATTTTGTGGTTTTTCATGGGGTAGGCGCAGCTTTTCAGCCTTTATGGACTGCACGCTACTGAACACCAGGTACTTCAGATAGTATAAAAAGTACGCGATGACTGGGAAAAATGCATTGGTAATCCTTAACAAGTATTGCATTAATTTGATATGCTTTTTGCAGGTTCATTTTGAACTCTGTTATAAATTCAATGACACGTATTTGTAATATCGATTTCCTATGTTATTATTTAACAATGCATTATTTATTCTTACGTGTATTGGACAATGTCAACAACTGAAAATGGTTTCATACGTAAGCGAGTAATGATATTTTTAAATTGGACTTTGATAAGATTGGACGAAAATAAATTTAATTTAGCTTTAGACGTACATATTACGTTATAGCGGAATTTGAACAAACAAACGGATATACATGATTTAATTTTGATTGAAATAATTAATTGCACATTTTTTATAGTAATATATTCTTTGATCATTGACAATTTTTTTTTGATGTCTACTCGTTTTAACAAACAGAAAAAGAACAAAAGATAACGGTCGCATCTTGGATTCAAACCCAGGACCTCTCGGTCTATCCGGAACCAACGTTCTAACCAATTGAGCAAATGCCGCTTAATTTTTTCCTTCATTTTAATTCATATCATACTTCAATTTTAAGAACCGCTAATATACTTCTTCAATTAATTCCCATTCATTTTTGACTGCCATCTTTCTATATTGAATGCAAAATTCTTCCCGAATTTATCTGCTATAGGGTCTTGAATATACTTATTCGATATACATATCATATATTTAAGTTTATTTTCTGTGTCTTTTCCGTTTCATGTGTCATTTGAGATTTGTTAATATAATCTTTAAGAGGAACGGCAGCGCTGCCTGTTTCATACATAACTTATTTTTGGATTTAAAGCCAAAATACCCAGCCAAAGTGAATGATATATATTTTTTAAATTAAAGGTTTAGTAAATATCTAGTATTATTTAAGTAATTTATTTATTTTTGTTTTAATAAATGAATTAAAGGCCATGAAAAAATAATAATTTTCGTAAATTTAGAGGAAAATTATTTTGCGGGTTTATCATATATATTATTTTAAATTATCACATTTGCAAATAAATACATTACATAAAAAAAAACGATTTTTCGAGTCGATATTTTAAATTATGGACTGTAAATTTGCGTTCCAACAAAAATTTGTCCTTTTTAATTTAATTTAAAGTGCAGCATAATTCTTATTTTGATTTTTTAAATGTTATATTTCATTATATTTTCAAAGTAAACGGGGTTATTTTTTTTTTAAATCACCGTTAGCCCCCAAATAATTGTTAAAGGTGGCTCTAAAATCGCGAAAAATCAATTCCTTTACCTATATTTCATAAAGTAAAAAAAATTATTAAATTACTTCTAATCCGTACTAAATATTTACAAGATTATTAGCTTTAGGTAAGTATTTTGGCCTCAAATCCAAAATTAAGTTTTGTATGAAACAGGCCGCGTAGCCGTTTCTCTTAAAGATTAACATTACGTAATTCACGAGGAAAAAAAAAACTAAATTACTTGTTTGCCTTTTGCATAATGGGCTTTTACATTAAAGTTTTTGTGATATTAGGATGGCGAAATAATAGTCAACATATTTTAATTAGCGCGATGACTTCCGTGGCATGTTCATTACAATAATGCAGTCTAAATCAGCAGCTTCCCTTTGAAAGAATTCTGCTGATAGTTTTTTAGAAACAAAAATTAGTGTGAAAATAAATAGAAAATTGTTTTTCTTTAAAATAAATCTGATTTTCCAGAGAATATTTTGAGTGGAATTAGATGATATAATTTTTTTTTTCATATTTGTGAAAATACATTTCTTATTTGGATATCCACAATGACAACAGCCTAATGAATTACTTTTAGAATATTCGCCAGACGGCTTTTTCGATGCATAAAGTTGTACTTTTAAAAAGACGTCTTTTCGTTTTTGCTGTTGAAAATAAGGATAAATAATCATTTAAAAGTCACGACATGGCTTTGTGATGCGATCAATGCTTACGTTATTTTCAAAACAATGATTCTTTTACCATATAATATCGGTCAGTGCATCTGAAATAGGTTAATGTTGTGGACCTTAGGAATTTTTAACTTCTATCAAAAGTCCATTAGTGAAACTTTTAAAATTGTTTACAGAAAAACTGTATGGACGGGATAAAAAATGGTCTAAACAAACTGCGTTCCTATCTAATTACATGTTTGGTATAAGTTTGGAATGCCTTAAGTACCCTACTTGGCACGGAAGTCGAAAAACTAATCCAGAGCAAAATTATAAAAAAACTCATCCAAAGTGTTTATATCGGGTTCTCAGCTTGTTTGTGCATTGATGTCTTTTCATATGCATTTTGTATGTCGAATGTAACCGGAATCAAAATAATTATTAACGTTTTTAAAATAGTTTTAAAAGAATTTGAATTATAAATTCTGTAAAAATTTTAAGGGTCGGCAACGATTTTATGCAACATTTTGATGTTTACTATTTCTAAAAATTATTTTAATAGAAGCTTCTGTCATAATCCGATTTAAGAAAATAACTTTTTTTTACATGTATACAGCACCAACCAAGAGTACCAACTGCTCCCAACCGTCTGAAGCCAGTGAGATAATGGCATCCCCAATTGAGGAATGTTGTGAGGCTGAAGGTATTGGGGAGGGGAAGGAGAAGGGGGAGAGGAAGGTGGGGAAATACCTGGCTATTCAGATATAAACATAAAATGCATTCCTCGATAATTGATAATAAGTATCTCAATCTCAAACCCCTCGGGTTAATTTTACCACGCATCGTTTATGCTTAAAATGCTTGAAATTTATGCAAAAGATACAGTTTCCATTTGGGAGGCGGGTATGGGTACCGCCACCTCCGGAACGATTCATTGACTAACCAACACACCTGCCATAGGTCACCCCAACTAACTAACTAACCAACTAACCATCACGCCGTTTCCCCGCAGGGGTAGGCAGAGAGGACTGACCGCCAAACAACTCGATCTTGGCATACACTTTGTAATAGTTCCCCCCCCTCTCCCTAACGAAAATATTTTTTTTTTGACAATTAGTTGTTTACTTGTTTCTTCCTGTCGAATATTCGCTGCGACAGTCGGCTGCTCCGATTCCGCTTAGATTCTGGTTAGATTCTAAAAAGATTAAAATATGTTTAATTAATCACCTGATCAATTACATATATCTTAGCAAGCCGACCTTCCTCTTCCTCGTTTATTTGGATCCGCCCCTCGCACGTTGTGTAAATTTTTTTGTTTCGGTCATCAGGACGTGATCCAGGTTTGTGTGGTAACTTTTGGTTCTTTTAGACTTTGGGGTGCTGCTTTCTGTTGATTTTTTAAATGACTCTGATACAATCTACTATCTTGAATTTAAATTTCATATCTCCAGCACTCCGAACTACTCTTCACAATATAAATACTATTATTCGGCTTACATTAATTGATATAGGCACTCGCCTTAGAGACCTAATACCTGAATTGGATTACCATACCTAGAATAATGGGGAATGAGAATTCCTACCGTGAATGCACATCTCGCCCTCGCCTCGGAGAGTCTGTACGCAGCAACTGATGAAACGCTAACACAATCGAATAAATGACATATTTCATGATGAACCAATTAACATTATTTAACTACGTAATCACTCGGTTCTACGGTTAGGTATTTTTTTCAGTTAGTTATATTATACGATTTATTAGTTCTACGGGTAGGTATTTTATTGGTTTGGTATCGAGATAAGACATGGAATTTGCTTTTAACAATTGGTCACCTCCATAGCCTCAACTTCATTGGGTGGTGGAAGTCAAATTCCAGCCCACTGAAGTACCAATTCCAGCTCCTCCGGTTGTTTTAATTTAATTGAAGATTGCCATGTTTATATCTCTTGCCAGAGGATGATTTGGGTTCCGGAACTGGTGAAGGTTTTCTCATTCACAAATATGCACTGGGAGATAGCTCTACCAGATTTAAGGCACAAGTGATTGGTGTTGGTGATTTCGTATCCATCAATATACACGAGGTGTCTCGACGTAGCTCAATGCATAGAGGATCAGCTCCTGGTGCTTTGGGACCCATCAATATACACGAGGTGTCTCAACGTAGCTCAATGCATAGAGGATCAGCTTCGAGTGATGTTACGGCGCGTCAGACATCTCGTATTGGGGAATACGAGGGAACTGTTTGTCGAGGAGATCGACTTGTGTCGGCGAAATATATATTTTGTGAAACGAAGGTTGTGAGGCCTCATGACACGTCTGGGAAGAGATCGCAACGACCTTTTCTTTGGCGGCCTGTCGCGATATCCATCCAAACATAAACGTACTTCTCAATAATATATGTAAACTGTAGTTTTTTTATAATCTGCAATACGCTAGTTTTTCCAGTGCATCCCAGAGTGTAGGATATTAAAATACAACGTTTGTGCCCGCTGTAAGATAACACCTTCATGTATAAATTCTAATATAAATATCAAGAATTACAATACACATGATAAACGTAAGTTTTACATATTTTAACTCCTGTCGGAGTGTGATTCTTTAATTTAATTGATGATTGCCATCTTTTTATCCATCAATATACATGAGGTGTCTCAACTTAGCTCAATGCATAGAGGATCAGCTCCTAGTGCTTTGGGACCCATCAATATACACGAGGTGTCTTAACGTAGCTCAATGCATAGAGGATCAGCTTCTGGTGATGTTACGGCGCGTCAGACATCTCGTATTGGGGAATACGAGGGAACTGTTTGTCGAGGAGATCGACTTGTGTCGGCGAAATATATCTTTTGTGAAACGAGGGTTGTGAGGCCTCATGACACGTCTGGGAAGAGATCGCCACGACCTTTCTTTGGCGGCCTGTCGCGATATCCATCCAAACATATACGTACTTCTCAATAATATATGTAAACTGTAGTTTTTTATAATCTGCAATACGCTAGTTTTTCCAGTGCATCCCAGAGTGTAGGATATTAAAATACAACGTTTGTGCCCGCTGTAAGAAAACACCTTCATGTATAAATTCTAATATAAATATCAATAATTACAATACACTTGATAAACGTAAGTTTTACATATTTTAACTCCTGTCGGAGTGTGATTCTTTAATTTAATTGATGATTGCCATCTTTTTATCCATCAATATACACGAGGTGTCTCGACTTAGCTCAATGCATAGAGGATCAGCTCCTAGTGCTTTGGGACCCATCAATATACCCGAGGTGTCTTAACGTAGCTCAATGCATAGAGGATCAGCTTCTGGTGATGTTACGGCGCGTCAGACATCTCGTATTGGGGAATACGAGGGAACTGTTTGTCGAGGAGATCGACTTGTAACGGCGAAATATATATTTTGTGAAACGAGGGTTGTGAGGCCTCATGACACGTCTGGGAAGAGATCGCCACGACCTTTCTTTGGCGGCCTGTCGCGATATCCATCCAAACATATACGTACTTCTCAATAATATATGTAAACTGTAGTTTTTTATAATCTGCAATACGCTAGTTTTTCCACTGCATCCCAGAGTGTAGGATATTAAAATACAACGTTTGTGCCCGCTGTAAGATAACACCTTCATGTATACATTCTAATATAAGTATTAATAATTAAAATACACATAATAAACGTAAGTTTTACATATTTTAACTCCTGTCGGAGTGTGATTCTTGGTGAATGGGGTCTTCGTTATGATTCAATCACAACGAGATCACCGTTGAATCTAAAGTTGCGGAAAGCTGCTGTCGCCAAGTCATTTCATTATACAGCCAGGAAAACTCCATACGTGCACCAGAAAAGGGTAGCGAGTCCACTGCCAACCTCGTCCCTCCGCCTCCCAGTAAAAACGAGTAGGAAAGCCAATGACGAATAATTGTTCCCATCGATTAATTCCTCTGTGAAAACGTCCCTTCGCTATTGAATATTGTCAAAGGTAGGCATCGATCCATGACACCTTGGAATGTGAGTCCGCTCAAACAATCCCAAAATGCCGACGCTATGCTGGAAAAATAACTCACCAACGCCAGGATAGTAGGAGAACCAGGTCTACCCTCTGAATCAACGGGTACCTTCAACATTCAAAGTCCAGTTCTTTGTCCATGAGGAATAATTAGGCGAAGCCAGACCGGCATGTTGTCTCCTTCGCTCGCCCTCCAGGTAGGTAGGGAGCCTGTGAAAGTCCACTCGCCTCTCCCCTTAACCAGCGCACGCGGGATCGAACGTGAAGGTAGATGAAATCACTTATTGACATTGATTGATTATGATTTAACTCAATAAAAGACAATTGTATAGGTAGGTATCTATTGGAAATTATCATACGTACTTAAATATATTTCTGTAAAATAGGTATTTTTGAATACTTAAAGGTTGACTACTTGTATTGAGTGACGGTAATTACACTGTCGATAGTGCCTGTGTGAAGATAAACTGATGTGTAACGAGATGTTATCATAAAATACTTAATGAAGTTATATGTACCCGCTCGGGTATGTTAAAATGTATTTGCATACCGATATATCAGAACGGTTCTGATCCAGTTTACAAAATATTTATCCAATTTAGACTCTGTAACGTGATTAGATTTTTGTTAATGTTGGGAAGCTGGTTAATGTAGTTGTTAGTAAATTAATAAAACTTACCATACTTCTTAGTGCATATCCAAAATATCTTCGTTTAATCACAAACCCAACCCGTAAAGCAGTAACTACCATTCCCACGCGCGTATTTTTAGCATGCTAAAACACCATGCAATACCCAGACGGTATACTCTCTAAAACCCGGCTTTCACTCTCTTCTCCCAAAAACGACCCTCCTCCTCTCGACTCTCTAAACCGCCTCTCCCTGCCTACTCAAGACCGACTTCCCTCTTCCCCAACTCTCCAAAACCGACTATCACCTCGTCTTCCGAACCGATCACGTCCATACTCCACAACTCACTCTCTCCACCCCTCCCCCGAACCGCCCACGTCGCTACTCCACAACTGACTGTCCCCACTCTCTCTCCCGAACCGACTACCTCCCTGCTCCACAACTGACCGTCTTCACTCTCTCTCTCGAACCGACCATCCCTTATCTCCCTTAATACCGACTCCCCGTTGTTTCTCGCACAGGTCCGTATTAGGTATCCTTCGCCAACTTAACAAACTTATAATTCTTTTAAATTATCTCTTTTAAACCAACTATTTTGAGTAAGATATTTACTTACTGGTTGATCCCACTATCAAACCAAAATAGGTACCGTTCCTACTAGATTGCTTGGTTTAGAAATCCGCTCAGGCAATAATAACAACAATAAATGGACCACTTCCACAGCGCCGTCTTCGCGAGAAAATCACCTCAAGGCGCTTTACAACATAATTTATCTAACCCATACCTTATCACTTAGACTTATATCTAATAACTTACATATCAGATTTATCACTAATGGCTTATAGCTAAGATTTATAACTAGAAAATACTTAATTAAGACTTACAATTAGTGATTTACATCTAAGACTTATATACATAGCGGCTTACAACTTAGACCAGTAGCTAGTGACTTAAAACTAGATAAGTTCAATTTCATAATCGAAGTCATCAAGCCTATACTATATCCTACTTTATTCCTCACAAAACCGTAAATCTGAATGCAGAATAAAAGGCTGTTTCTCAGTGGCGCTTGACACCGAATCACATTCGAGATCGACACTGGTCTCTTAATACGCCTCTGGAAATATTATAAAAACAACGCCCATCCAAGGCCTGACCGCTTCTCACTAATTCCGTCACTAACATGATAATTTATCGTCTCCAGTCCTAAGGGTAGGTAGAACATTCCAGCTCATTTCTAAAATCAATAATTAATTACTACTTTTCTAGAGATGTCACATTAACTAATTCTTAGACGCCCTCTCTCCATTATTTCTACACTTTCAAAATTCCAGGGGCGTCCCCAAGATTTATACACGGGTCGTTCAAAAAATCCTTATTTCATTTGTTTTAGTTATTTTAGAGGAGGCACCAGTATGCGGTTTCGAACCATAGCAACTAGTTAATTTTAACATAAACTAAACCGTGTTGATTCTATTTAGTATGCAATTTAATATGCTCGTAAATCATTATATGTA